>JASDQU010739441.1:295025-327685 GCA_032191745.1 Picea mariana | reverse complement strand
GTGACTAATACGCCAAAGAGAACACCACCGTTTAGACAACAGAATTTCAGAAGCAGTTAGACAGCAGGAAGTACATCCACACAGGAAAAACAACTGGAGGAGCCATTTCAGGTAGCACTAGTTAGGTATCTACACTACACGGAGGTAGTAGCTCAACATTCAGAATGGAAGGACCCGATCCTACCATCAGGTTACCATAATCTCGAGGTGAAAAAAAATAAGACCCTGAGAAACAATTTTTCATTTATGAAAAGATATGGGAAGCAAAACAGATCACTGATGAAGATACCAAAATTGCACAGCTGGCGATTACACTAAGAGACCACACACTAGACTGGTACATGAGTTTAGACACAAACAGTGCTCCGGGGATGACAAGGACACTGAAAAACATTAATAAATTACTGATAAATGGGTTCCAGAAGCCGAGCTCATAAGATCAATACACGAATGAGATGATAGAAATCTGACAGAAACCAGGAGAATCCGTATGGGAGATTGACTAGATATTCAAGCGACTAAAGGGAAAGTTAAAATATCTCATGAACGATATTCAGCATCGGCACTTGTTTTTTAACTCACTGCTCCCACACTTAAAATATCCATTGTGACAACCAAAGTTCCAGATGCAGGCAGAGGCTCTACAAGCATCCTTGCAACTGGAAGAAAACTAGTACCAGCAGATAGGCCCAGCTATTGAAAAGCAGAAGGAAGACTTGAAGAAATTAATGTTTCAACTAAACCAGAATAAGAGCAAAGGCAAATGAGAATTTTTTTGGTGTGCTACATGCAGGACAGAAGGCCACCACAAGAATGAATTTCCAAAATTCACGCAGTATATGGTAGCAGGAATTCCAAACCTGTTACCCACAAGAGGACCATGGTGTGAATTTTGTAAGAAACACGGTCATGACCCCTAACACTGCCCGATGATGTATAAATACCAGATAGTCCCAAAGAGTTCATATTGCACCTTTTTCAATTCAGTGGGCCACGATTACAAAGATTGCAGAACTATGGAGTTGATGCAAGAAAGGACATCAGACGCATAAAGAGTGCAGGAATAAATGATGATGGGGAAAGCCGCACCACAATTTAATCCAGTTCCAACTCCATACAACATTGTGCAACAACCATACAATAACACACAACCACAGTACAATGCAGCACAACCTTAGTACAATACCATGCAGTATAATCAGGTGCCTCATTATAATGCGCCGAGAGGAGATAGAGCAGGATACAAAGGTGGAGGATGAGCAAGAGGAGGTGGAGGGTGAGGTAGAGGACTAGTGGTGTGTCACAATTGTCAACAACTGGGAAATTATGAAAGGGAATGTCCACTTCCACCAACAACTTGTATGTATTGTTGTGCATCAGACCATGATACAAAAGAATATCCGACACTACTAGTAAAGATCCAAGAAAAGAGAAACCAGAACAACCAGAATGTTCAGTGGATTTCCACCGAATAAAGGGAGGAAGGATGGAACACTAATATAGTTACTCACGGAGGAGATAAAATAGGGGATGACACTGTTCGACAAGAGCCAACACAAAATCAATGGGTGAAAAAGAATGTTGAACCAAGGAAGCAATCCGACGCACAGAAGGAAAAGGAGATATTTAAGCAAGCCTGATAAGAATTCCAAAAGGAAGATATTGTCAAAACTTCAACTGCACAACAAAGTAAGGAAGCACCAGAATACGAAATGCTTATGTTATTGGATCATACCAACGAAATACATTCCATGGGACAAGTAAGTACAATCAAAGGATTTTTTCAATCATGTATAAAGGTATTAAGTGATCCATCATCTGTGAAAATATTGCAAAACATACTAGAAAAATGTAGCATGGAGAGAGAAGGAAAATGAGAACCAAAAACAGTGAATCACCTACACACAAGAAGAAGAACAAGTAGGGAATTTAGACTGAATGTCAATATTGGAGATTTCAATATGGGAGACATCATATTGGATCTAGGGTCGGAAGTTAATGTATTACCAAAGAAGACATGGAAATGCATGGGAGAGCCCACATTAGGCTATTCACCAGTTCAATTGAAACTGGAAAACAACCACAGAGTCCTACCAATCGGTATACTGAAAGGAGTGACAGTAGACCTAGATGGAGTGCGCACTAAAGAAGATTTTGAATTCATTGAAATAGTGGATGGCACAACACCTTACCTAGTGTTGCTTGGTCTGGATTGGGTGTTTAACAACCAGGTCATAATCAACTTGAAGACCAGGAAAATGACATTTGAGTAAGGAGAATACAGGGCCATTGCGCCCTTATATCCATTGGAGGGGGAGAGGTTTGTAGAACCTACTTGCCTAGACTTAGAGGAAATCAGCCAGTTGTACAGAACAACTACGTGCGATGAGGATTATGTGAACCCAACTGCAGATGGGATACTCAATTGGTTGATCATTACCTCATGTAAAACAAACTCAGATACCAGTTTAGAGAACTGGAAACAAAGGCTACACAAAGTATCCATGAAAATTTGTGCAAGAATAGACCGCACAGTAACATGGGTAGGCACAGAAATCAGAGAACCAACCAGTTTCACAGTGTTAGCAAAAGATTGGTTAAGGTGCCAAGTGTCAAGAAAAATCATTGAAAAAAATCTCACAAGGTTCCAAGAATCAAAATCACTCACAGATTTGCACTACCCAATCGCACGCAGACACATAGGCGGGTGCTACCTAAATTCTGGCAGAAAACGAATTGTGTAGAGTTATTTTACCAGTTTTGAGTCACTAACTTGAAACTTGTATTATGAACAATTGAGAAGGTATTTTTGAAAAATGGAGGAGGTTTTTTTCATAACATGTAAAATAACAAAAACCTCTCTCAGTTTTTTAAAATGTGTTATGGTTTGAGAGATATTAGACATAGAAGTGGCACTACCTATTGTTTTACAACAATGCTACCTAATTTCCTATAGCGGTCACGGTTTTGATATTCGCCTTGTTGGGAGGTTTCCACATGTCAAGGAGGGTTCGAATGGATTCTCAAGGATCATTTAGATGTCAAGGGACCCCTGCACCTAATATTTATCTCTAGCAAAGGCCTCATGCAATTAGGTGGATAAAGTTTATTAATGACTTCCAACAAATTCCTGATAATTAGTAGTTTGTTGGATTTTTGTTTCTTTGATTGTTTCCACCTATATCCAAGGCTTAGAATTCAATGAAGGAGATGGGATTCGACCTCCTAAGGTTATTTGGATGTTATTTTATATTTAAGGAAGGATATCTCTTGAGGATAAGGGTTAGATTCATGATCCAAGAGGGGAGAGAGCTAGAGGAGCAGTTTATTTGTTCAATTGTAAGCCTGAGGGCCTATTGTAATTAGCAATTATGCCATTAGAGATTCATGAGATTTTCTTATCAGACTTTGTGTTCTTTGTTATCATTCTATCTTTTCATCTTGCTTGAATAATATTTACAGATTTTGAAGATCAAAAGTTTCCTTTGGTTAATGAATTCATGAGTTGCAAAGGATTTGTGGTAATTGCTTGTTAATCACAGTTTATTGTTCAATCACTCTTCAATCTATATTACAGAAAGGATCTCTATTATGTTGTTATTCTTCTCTTTTTTTACCTTCTATTCTTATATCCATCTTTGCATAAGCCTTTTTTCTAGTAGGCATCTTGATTGCCTTTGATCTGTAGGATGTTATGACTCCATGCCCAATGGAATGTATTTGCAGCAGTCCGATGCCCTCCTTTTTACTCTTCTCTTGTTGATCCACCTACTCAAACTATTTTAATCCATTTGCATTTCTATGTTACCAAGCTTACTCTAATTTGAATTCTGGGAGTGACTCTTGGATTGATAACATAATTGGCGTCGTTGTTGGGGACGGATTTGAGCAAATTGAAAATCTCCCTGGGAAGAATGACATTGCACAACTCTAGCTTTAGATGATGACTGAAGTTGGACACCTTTAAGACTTCACATTCACCATGGCGACTCCATTGTTCAGAATATGTTGGTGACTCCACTGGAATAAGACCAATTAAATGGCTATGAAGGCTATCCTGGCCAGGAGGTTTTCCCCACTCGATTTCTCAGCTATAGAGGATTATCCACATCCTGTGCCTCTTATTGATGAATGGAAAGATCTGTTGCCCAGATTTTATGAAGGTAAGGATGACATCCCTATTGAGCATGTTCATGAATTTCATAATTTGATGCAGCATCTTGACATCCATCATGAAGATATATTGATGAAAATGTTCATGTATTCATTGGATGGGGATGCACGTAAATGGTATTTCTCGTTACCCCCTTCCAGCATTTTATCCTTGAAGGATTTCCACGAAGTATTCAATGAATAGTGAAAAAGGTTTTATCCCTCTGAAATTATTTGACATAACTGATGTGAGGGATATGTATAATGTGCTCAAGATTTGTTAGATTACTCTGCTGAATATAAAGATGAAAACAGTTTTATTCACTGTCCAAATGAAGATATAAATGAACCTCTTTCTCTTTCTTATTCCCGAGAAGAAAGTCTTCCAGATATCAGTCATGATTGTACTTATGATTACATGGATTTAGTTTCATTATATCCTATACCTTATGCATCTGATATCTCTGATTCGAAAGAAGAACCAATTGTAGAAGAGGATCTTTCTCTTTTCCTGCAAGAGGTTTCCCATGATATCTTTTCACCTGAGATTGAAGAGAGAGATCGGGGGATTGTTCATTTTTCTGTGCAATACCAAGGATCCTTGGTATCACCTATCTTTGATGAATACTCTGATGAAGAAGAGTAGATCCATTTTTCTGATTTGAGGAGCAGCCAACCGAGTTATGACAATTATGAATCTAATTATGATGGAGAACAATATTTTGAAGAAATCAGCTATCAGGAAACCGTTGAAGACATTCAACAATAATCTCTACAAATCAATGATCCCACATGCACTATATTTGAACATGGATATGTAGACAACAACAAACAATCTATCATCAACAGTGAAGTTAGTTTGCAGCTATGTTCAGATTTACAGGTAGTTGTAGGTGGCAGCCATGATCAGCATGAGGATATGCAAAAATCTTCTGATGTTTAGCTAAAACAGAAGGAAGAGGTATTCCTTTTCAATTTTATTGATACGTTGGTTGATTATCTTGGATCTTTGAGAAGATTAGATGTCAGAACACTTTTGTCAAATGAAGGTTGGTTGTTATGTCCTTTTGAATTGCATATAAGTAATCTATGGGTTCCTGCATTCATCATTGTTGTATCAAGGATTTCACTAGCTAATCAGATGCTTGTATGGTTTCATAGGAAGCATGACCTTACTTGATCAAGAAGAAACACACTTGATTAGAGTAGTAGGAAGAAATAAGCTTGTTTTTTAGCATTTCCTTTCTGTCGGTTTGCAGTAGTTATTTCAATTTAAAATAAGGAGCAGATATGCTCTCAAGATTTTTGGTTTCCTGGACAAAGAAGAACATGGATAAGGCTATTGTTCTGCAGGTTCTTGGCAGCTCAGAGGGAGCATGCCATCTCCCATGGAGCCTAATGTTAACACAAGATTGGTTAAGGTGCCAAGTGTCAAGAACAAGCAATGAAAAAACTCTCACAAGGTTCCAAGAATCAAAATCATTCATGGATTTGCACTACCCAATCACACGCAGAAACATAGGTGGGCGCTACCTAAATTCTGGCAGAAAACAAATTGTGCATAGTTATTTTACCATTTTTGAGTCACTAACTTGAAAATTGTATTATGAACAATCGAGAAGGTATTTTTGAAAACTGGAGGATTTTTTTGTTCATGACATGCCAAATAACAAAAACCTCTCTCAAATTTTCAAAATGTGTTATGGTTTGAGAGATATTAGACATAGAAGTGGTGCTACCCACTGTTTTACAACGGCGCTACCTAATTTCCAGTAGCGGTCATGGTTTTGATATTCTCCTTGTTGGGCGGTTGCCACATATCAAGGAGGGTTCAAATGGATTCTCAAGGATCAATTAGATGTCAAGGGACACCTAAACCTAAGATTTATATCCAGCAAAGGCCTCATGAAATGAGGTGGAGACATTTTATTAATGACTTCCAACTAATTCCTGAAAATTAGCAGTTTATTGGATTTTTGTCTCTTTGGTTGTTGCCACCTATCTCCAAGGCTTAGAATCCAATGAAGGATATGGGATTCTACCTCCTGATGTTATTTGGATGCTATTTTCTATTTGAGTAAGGATATCTCTTGAGGATAGGGGGTTGGATTCATGATCCAAGAGGGGAGAGAGCTAGAGGAGCATATTATTTTCTCAATTGTAAGCCTAAGGGCCTGCTGTAATTAGCATTTCTGCCATTAGAGATTCATGAGAGTTTCTTATCATACTTTGTGTTCTTTGTTATCATTCTATATTGTCATCTTGCTTGAATAATATTTACAGATTTTGAATATCAAAAGATGCCTTTGGTTAATGAATTCATGAGCTGCAAAGGATTTGAGGTAATTGCTTGTTAATCACAGTTTATTGTTCAATCACTCTTCAATCTATATTACAGAAAGGATCTATGTTATGTGGTTATTCTTCTCTTTTTTTACCTTATATTCTTCTATCCATCTTTGCATAAGCCTTTTGTCTAGTAGGCAGCTTGATTGCCTTTGATCTGTAGGATGTTATGACTCCATGCCCAATGGAATGTATTTGCAGTAGTCGGATGCCCTCCTTTTTACTCTTCTCTTATTGATCCACCTATTCAAACTATTTTAATCCATTTTCATTTCTATGTTACCAATTTTACTCGAATTTGCAGTCTGGGAGTGACTCTTGGATTGATAACATAATTTTAGGCTCCATGGGGGATGGCATGCTCCCCACAAGCTGCCAAGAACCTACAGAAAAATATCCTTATCCATCTTCTTCTCTGTCTAGGATAAGGCTACTATTTTGCAGGTTCTTGGAAGCTCGCGGGGAGCATGCCATCCCCCATGGAGCCTAAAATTATGTTATCAATCCAAGAGTCACTCCCAGACTACAAATTAGAGTAAGCTTGGTAACATAGAAATGCAAATGGATTAAAATAGTTTGAATAGGTGGATCAACAAGAGAAGAGTAAAAAGGAGGGCATCAAACTGCTGCAAATACATTCCATTGGGCATGGAGTCATAACATCCTACAGATCAAAGGCAATCAAGCTGCCTACCAGAAAAAAGGATTATGCAAAGATGGATAGAAGAATAGAAGGTAAACAAAGAGAAGAATAACCACATAACAGAGATCCTTTCTGTAATATAGATTGAAGAGTGATTGAACAATAAACTATGATTAACAAGCAATTACCACGAATCCTTTGCAACTCATGAATTCATTAACCAAAGGAAACTTTTGATCTTCAAAATCTGTAAATATTATTCAAGCAAGACGACAAGATAGAATGATAATAAATTCTTATAAGAAACTCTCATGAATAACTAATGGTAGAAATGTTAATTACAACAAGCCCTCAAGCTTACAATTGAGCAAATAAACTGCTCCTCTAGCTCTCTCCCCTCTTGGATTATGAATAAAACCCCTTATCCTCAAGAGATCTCCTTCCTTAAATAGAAAATAGCATCCAAATAAAATTAGGAGGTCTAATCCCATCTCTTTCATTGGATTCTAAGCCCTGGAGATAGGTGGCAACAATATAAGAGACAAAAATCCAACAAACTGCTAATTTTCAGGAATTTGTTGGAAGTCATTAATAAAATGTCTCCACCTCATTGCATGAGGCCTTTTCTGGAGCTAAATCTTAGGTGCAGGTTTCCCTTAACATATAACTGATCCTTGAGAATCTATTTTAACCCTTCTTGACATGTGGCAACCTCCCAACAAGGCGAATATCAAAACCATGACCACTATAGGAAATTAGATAGCGTCATTGTAAAATAGTAGGTAGAGCCACTTCTATGTATAATATATCTCAAACCATAACACATTTGGAAAAACTGAGAGTGGTTTTTGTTATTTGGCATGTTATGAACAAAACCCTTGTCCAGTTTTCAAAAATACCTTCTAAATTGTTCATAATACAAGTTTAAAGTTAGTGACTCAAAACTGGTAAAATAACTCTGCACAATTCGTTTTCTACCAGAATTTAGGTAGCGAATATAGGTAGCGCCCACCTGTGTGTCTATGTGCGATTGGGTAGCGCAAATCCATGAGTGATTTTGATTCTTGGAACCTTGTGATATTTTTGTCAATGTTTTTTCTTGACACTTGGCACCTTAACCAATCTTGTGCTAACAGACGGAATCAATGATTTGGAAGCATTCTTAGAGAACCAGATATTGTTCGCACTTGATATAGCACTCAAGGCCACACCTGCAAGATGGTGGGGTGCACACAAAGAGATAATCACATATTGATACCAATGTAATTGGTTACTTCGCATAAGTTTTGGTGCAAAACATAAAAACAACAAACAACAAAGATATAATAGATAAGGGGCACCAATGGAACACTTGGAGAAGTGTAGAACGTTGTGGAAAATGACACCCCCAGAGGAATGGACTCATCATTTTATACGCATTCTAGACGGCATACTAGTGAACTGGTATACAGACCAGGAATCACGCAAATGAACTACGACCTGGATGACATTGCAACATAATTTTACAGTCTCTTTCTCATTTGAGAATGAGAACCCCAACATAGATTCTACTCTTAAAAAGATAAGAGAAGTGATATTTATCCAAGAACCAGAAATAGAACTTATCACGGAAGAACAACAGTGGAACAAACAAACAGTCAAGGAATTGTTTTCATGTTACCATGTACAAGAGGAAGCACCGGATGAAGACGATCCGTGTGATATTCAAATTGAAGAAGAAAAAGGAGAAAGAGATGTGCAAGGTCCACCCATAGAATCAGAAGCCATTTCCACACCGATCAAAGTAAGGAAAGTCAACATTGGGACAGTCAAGAATCCCAATATGGCCAGCATTGGAGATTACTAGGATGAACAAACAGTGGAAAGCATAACAGAATTATTGCGTGAATACAACGACTTGTTTCCCACAACATTTACAGAGATGAAGGGTATATACGGAGAGTTAGGAGAAATGAATATACCACTCATACCTGAAGTGAGATCAATCAGAAAATGACCTTATAGACTAAACTCAATATATAAGAAGAAAGTCAAAGCTGAGATCGACAAGATGCTTGAAGCCAGAATCATAGAATTGGTCGAAGAATCAGAATGGATAAGACCGATGGTAGTACAAGACAAGAAACAAGGAGGGATAAGGATATGCATCGACTTGAGGAAGTTGAACGATAGATGCCTACACGACCCATTCCCTACACCTTTCATAGACGAAGTGTTAGAAAACATAGGCGAAAACGAAGCCTACTCATTCACTGATGGATTCTCAGGCTACCATCAGATCAAGATAGCACAAGAAGATAGATACAAGACCATGTTTGTGACATAATGGGGATCGTATCAGTACACATTCATGTCGTTTGGACTGAAGAATGCACCAACAATATTTTCCAGAGTAGTCATTGTTGCGTTTAAGGAATTCATTCACCAGTTTCTTGAAGTATACCTGAATGATTGGATAGTCTACAGTTTGTTGAAAGACCATGTAGAAGTCTTATGACTAATGTTGGAAAGATGCAGACAGTGTCAGATATCACTGAACATAAATAAATGAATATTTGGAACACTGTTTGGGATACTATTGGGCCATATAGTATGCAAACAAGTTTTACTCATAGATCCCACAAATATCGAAGTAATTGTTAACTTACCACCACCAAAAATAGTATGTCATCTAAGAGTGACGTTGGGACACACATGATACTACAGGAAGTTTATCAAAGGGTACGCACAGATTACTACACCAATGGAAAATATGCTAAGAAAGGACATGAAGTTTTAGTGGAACGATGAGTGCCAACATGGTCTGGATACCCTAAAGGAAAAGATGGTCACCAAACCAATATTAGTCTTTCCAGATTGGGAGAAGACATTCCATGTCCATGTAGACACATCAACCATAGCACTTGGAGCTATCTTGGCACAGCCAGGATTGGGGGAATTGGATCACCTGATAGCAATTGTGAGCAAGAAGCTATCAGACTCAGAACAAAACTATAACACGAAAAAAAGAGAAGGCCTAGCTATGGTCTACGCACTGCAAAAGTTCAGACATTACTTATTGGGGAAACACTTTAAGATGTTCAAAGATCACTCAGCCCTGAAATATCTAGTCAAAAAGCCAGTGTTGGGGGGATAATATGTCGATGGTTACTATTGTTTCAAGAATTTTACTTTGAAGTAATCGCCAAACCATGAAAATTGAACACAGGACCTGACCACCTATCAAGGGTCATAAATGGAGAAGAACCTATGAATTTAGAAGACAACTTTCCATATGCATAGTTATTCTCAATCCATATCACTAATGGATACTTCATAGATATCATTCATTACTTGAGCACGGGTACTGTGCCGTAGGAATATAGCACCATGCAGAAGAAAAACCTGGTAGTCTACGCTACTGACTATCAACTGATTGCAGGACACCTATTAAAAATGGGCACAGATATCATCTTGCGAAGATATGTGTTAGAACACAAAAGACCAAGAGTATTATTAGAAGCTCATGAAGGAATAGCAGGAGTACATTGTGTAGGAAAAGCTATCACGCAGAAGGTATTGCACGTAGGACTATGGTGGCCAACGATTCACAGAGACTCGAAGGAGTACTGTCAAAGATGTAATGTATGTCAAAGGGTAAGAAAACCTAATAGAAGGGGTGAAATGTCATTACGACCACAAGTAACATTACAAGCATTTGATAAGTGGACAATATACTTTGTGGGACCAATCAACCCACCAGAAAAAAGAATAGGAGCAAGGTACATTATCATCACGAAGGAATACCTAACAAGATGGGTGAAAGCCACACTAGTGAAGGATTACAGTGCAGAAACAGTAGTGCATTTCTTATTTGAGCAAGTAATCACTCGATTTGGATGCCCAATAGTTTTTATGAGTGACCAAGGCACACACTTCATAAACAACACCATCAGCGCTATGATTGAAGAGTTTGAAGTCCATCATGAGAAGAGCACACCATGTCACCCACAGACAAATGGAACAGTAGAAGAATTTAACAAAATCCTAGAGAATGCACTGACAAAGATCTGTAACGTCAACATGGATGACTAGGACCTCAAAGTACTAGCAGTATTATGGGCCTACAGGACTACATGCAAAAATTTGACAGGGCACATGCCATTTAAACTGGTTTATGGCCAAGAACAAGTGGTGCCATTAGAATTTCTTGTACCAAGCTTGTGCGTAGCCGCAATTACACAAATGACAGAATGAGGCACAGTACAAGAGAGACTGAATCAATTAATGACCATGGAGGAAGAGCGGATCTTAGCATCATTCCACCAACAAGTTCAGAAAGCAAGGGACAAATCTTGGCATGATATACACATAAAGAACAAAAATTTTAAGGAAGGAGATTTAGTATTGATGTATGACAGCAATTTCAGCATCCAGGAAAGCTAAAAATGCACTGGCTAGTACCGTACAAAGTAAAATCTATCACAGATGGAGGAGCTGTACAGTTGAAATATTTATCAGGCGTAGAACTCAGAGGGATGATCAATGGGAGCTGACTGAAGTTGTATAAGGACATTCGACCACACACCGTGCAGAAATAAAAAAAAAATTGCAATTACTACCAACAGAGGTGCAATGTGTCAGGGGAAAAAAAGGCATGCACACTTAGGAACACAAACTCGGCGAGGATAAGGACAATGGTCACATACAAAGGGAAACAAGCAATAAAAGGAAAGTCGGCAAAAGTAGCACGACAAGACAACACTAGGTGGAGTTAAAGGAAGGAAAGGATCGATGGGATTCCATATTAATCGCGCCAACTGGAGATGGAATGGCAGAGTAATGGAAAGTACAAAACCATCGGAGGTGCATTGAACTCATAGTTAAGGTGCATTAAAACCATAATTAAGGAAGCATCCTCGACAAGCTTCATGGGAAACCCATACAACACATTAATGCAGGAGAAAACAGTCTATTAGCGAAAAGAAATTAGACAGAGAGCGATAGAGGCTAAATATCATAGAGTGAGTTCACAGAGATCACAGAGACCGTTCAAATTCAGCAAAAATTTGACATTCACCTCCATGGCACCGCCCAAGCAAGCAAAAGAGAGACAGACCACCAGAAAAACCAGAGTTCATATCAGATCATGAGTACAGGCAGAAGAAGGTGAACAATAGCCTCTAGAGATCGTCAATGTCGACAAAATCCCATCTCCAGACACAACACCAATGAACCCTACATCGATAGTGGAAGAAATCCAAGAGCCCACACCATAGTGAACAAGTATAGATATACCGACAGAGGTATGGGAGTAGATGAACCGGGACACAGAAACCCTTAAGGAGGTGTAACCAGAGAACACCAAAGCATCTCCAGAAGTCAATGGAACAGAGCCGAATCTAGATGCAACAATCAAGCCAGAAGAATCTCAAAGGACCATATCAGACCATCCATCGGAAGGAACGGTCCAAGATGTCACAGGTTGGCTGAAACGGTATATTGAGGAACAACCAGAAGTCGTTGTAACTTCGAGCCAGCCACCACTGGTGAAGAAAGACAAGATACAGATACCCAGGTCACCTCGCAATAAACCTGCTACAGAATTCGTTCTATCACATATACCAGATGGGGTACAAGTAGGACCAGAACTACTGGGTCATATAGGGAGGCTCAAATAGTCGGACCATGATGTAGTAGATGAAGAAAAGTTTCTGAAAATTGCAAAGAGAGTGTACATGGAGACAGTGGGAACGAATCTGTTTGGGAAACCGATTAATAAACCACTCCAATGGGAAACTAGGTTGGAGAAGACAAGCATTTTAGGGCTAGTAGACCTACCACATTTTGGCAGAGGTCGGTACACAACCGCGTGCGTCAAACAGTTGTTAGCATTCACGCATGGCGGGGATATCTGGTTGGACAAGCTCATCTCGATAGATGTAGAGCTTATCATGAGAATAACAAGATTGTCATCTCAGGGCATGGATCCTGTGCAATTTCTGGATGACAAAGCCAGGGAAAAGGTTCTAGCAGAAGAAATGAATAAAAAGTATGGCACCAACATGGGGACAAGAGGGATCATTATCAATAGGATCAACGATGTCGCAACACAATTGGGCGCAAAAATATTATCCTGCAAGCTGCTAAGAAAATTTCGCAGGGAGGAAGTCCCAGCTAGGGTTGTTGCAGTTGCAACTCAATGTCCAGAAGGCACCAAAGTGAGTTGGGCACCGTATCTCTTGAATTTATTCCTAGATGACTGCAAGGATGCATAGGATCTAGGAACAAAGTTTCACTATTCATGGTTGATCACACTAATAGCCTTCATGGGATGGAAAGAGCCAAGGTATGTAGTTTTTTGTACTAGACCCAAACCGAATCAGGGAGACAGATATTTGTTGCTCAAAGCCAGGCCAGATGTTAGGATCAAAATGACGAGGGAGCCCATCTTTGAAGGATACCTACGTGAACTACATGAATCCATCTCCAAAAGGTGGAGAATAACACCAGAAGTTGTCACGCGGTATAAAGGCATTGCCAACTTCCAGGCCACATGACATACAATGTGGATACAAGAGAGGAAGGATCCCAATAAATAGTGGCTACAAATGCGCTACTGTATCATAGAGGGCGACATCAACATGGTCATTAGCGAATGGGACGATGAGTGGAAGAATTCAGTCCTTACCCAGGAATTTCCAGAAATATCAGCAGAAGAAGAGGCAGGGTAGGGAGAAACCCAACCAAAGGAAATACAAGTGCACAAGATATGAAGAACAGGCCAGGGAAAAACAACACAGACAAACAAAGGGCCAACGAAGATAGGGACCCAAAACAGGAAGAAGGATAAGATGCAGTCAACCAAGGAGAAGCAACAAGAGGTCGAGCCTGTGCAAGAGACCGCAGCAAGTCCCAACCCACAGGAACTAGGGGAAAACAAGAGGCCAATCACGCAAATAGGAGGTGCACGCAATAAAACAAAGGCACAAAGAACACCGCCATAGTATACGATAATGGATGATGATGGAGAAATGATAGCCCGAATGGTCCAGAATTGTTTATCTGAATATTTTGACCATGCTACGCACCATAGGGATAGGATTCAAGAGGAACTGGCAGACATGCAGCAACCTCTCAAGCAAATCAGGGAAGGGTAGACAGCAAGCAGCAGGGGAACATAACCATCAACACCGCAAACAAAGGAAAGCATGGAAGTAGAAGAACAAGATCTAGTCCATCCATTACCGCACCCAAATGCAACATTCCTCAACACACCCAGTATGTTGTGCATGGATGATATTGTGGGGTAGACACCCAGGGCACTCCACAATTTGCAGGTTAGCATAAACCATGAGGTACAGTCTCGCACACACAAATACTTAGTTGAATTGAAGTGAGCAACAAAGAAGCGAGACGCATTGGAAATAGTCTATGAGCAGGCTAAATTAGAGACCCGGGAGGAAAGGGAGCGCATAAAAGGATTGGACCAGAAAGTGGCAGGAACTTACGAGGATATTAGACAAGCCGTGCAGAGAGATGAAATCACAACAGGAGAAAAGATTGATCAGATTACGCAAGCATTCAATCAATATCAGAAGGAGATCAAGAATCTTCACGAACAACTCATACCTATTGGGTATGTGTTATATTATTTGCATGAGTAGTAGTGTCGGGAAACATGACACCTACCTCGAGAAATGTGTCATGTATTTAGGTGGTTTTTTTGGCACATGGTTTTTTGCCGATGGTTTTCTATTTTCGTTTAAGGAATTAAGGATTTGGACTAATCCAGGTCATTAGGTTAGGGTTTTGGATGCCACTGGATCCTATATGTCTATTGTATTGTAAACAATGTAACACAATGAATGAATATAATATATGTTGGTTTTCCCGGTTTGGGTTTCCAGGGGAAAAATCTATGTGTAATGTTTGTATTTTCCATTGTATCTTTTTTGTTCTTTTTCAAATATCTGTTTACAGTAGACATTGTACAAGGTTAGAATTTACACTTGGTATCAGATATTTATTGGCTTCAGGGGGACGCCTTTGTGGTCAAGGGTTTGGCTCATGACTGTGATAAGCCTTATTACAGTGGGAGATCTGCGGTATTGTTTTTCAAGTGAAAAGAAATGGAAAGCAATTCGAAGATGGAGATCGAGAAGTTTAATGGGAAAATATTTGAGTTGTGGAAGCTCAAGATGGAAGATCTTTTGGTGGACAGAGATAAATGGATCATGGTAGATCTAGGTACTGCACCTACAGGAACTTTTGCAGATGACTGGAAAAATATGGATTGGAAGGAAAAGAGCACAATCCAACTGTGTCTCTCAGATTCAGTATTATTGAATGTGTCAAAGGAAGCTACAGCCAAGGATTTATGGGAAAAGTTGGCGAAGTTGTATCAGTCTAAGTCCCTGGTAAATAAACTATTCCTGAGAAAGAAGATGTATAACTTGAGGATGAGACATGGAGACTCGGTGGCAGAGCATTTGAACACCTTCAATACTGTGGTAAATCAGTTAGTATCTATTGAGATTAAAATTTCAAATGAAGATAAATGTATCAGTTTGTTGTGTTCTTTACCAGACTCATGGGATAGTCTGGTTGTGGCCATAGGTAGTAATACAACTTCTTTGAAGTTTGAAGAAGTGGTCTCATCCTTGTTGTTGGAGGAGATGAGACGAAAGAATATGGAAGGACATAGCACAGACTCATTATTTGCAAGAGGAAATTCCCAGGGAAGAAATAGATCTAATTTCTCAAGTGGAAGATCTAAGTCTAAGCGTAGATCTAAATCTCCTGGAAAGTTTGTAAGGGTATGTTGGAGGTGTGGAAAAGAAGGGCAGTACAAGAAGCAGTGTAGATCCAAAGTTGAGAAAAATAAGGGATCTCAAGAATCTTCTTCTACAGAAGAAAAGACCTCCAAGGAATA
Organism: Picea mariana; assembly: GCA_032191745.1. Classification (NCBI taxonomy): domain Eukaryota; kingdom Viridiplantae; phylum Streptophyta; class Pinopsida; order Pinales; family Pinaceae; genus Picea; species Picea mariana. Next base: position 311,630 of record JASDQU010739441.1, on the reverse strand, counting down.
AGGAGGGGATGTGTACTTGGCCTCTTCAAGCACACATGCAGATCATGAGACATGGTTGATTGACTTTGGTGCATCCTTTCATATGACTCCCCACAGGGAGTGGTTCTGCGAATATGAAAAGTATAATAGAGGTAATGTTTTCTTAGGTAATGATTCAACAACCAGAATCATAGGAAGAGGAAGGGTCAAGTTGAGACTCATAGATGGAAGGATTAGAACACTACCTGGTGTTCTACACATCTCAGGTATGGCCAGAAATTTGATTTATGTAAGCAAAATGGAAGATGTAGGGGTAAAAACAATTTTTGAAAAGGGAACTTGCAGGATGGTTCGAGGAGCAATAGTGTTGATGAAGGGAGTTCAGTTTGGAACTCTGTATAAGATGCTAGGAATCACTATTAGTGATGGGTGTAATAGATCCATTGTTCCTGATATTGGATTTGAAGAAGAAAGAACTCCTACAGTCTCTGGAGAAAAGGTATGTTGTGGGATCAAAGACTGGGGCATATCGGAGAGAAGGGTCTTCGACTACTACACGGTAAAGGTATGGTTGAAGGTATGTCTAACTTCTCTCTGGATTTTGATTTATGTGAACATTGTCTATGTGGGAAGCATAATCGGGTAAGATTCCCCTCTGGTGCAACAAGGGTAGAAGGAATTTTACAACTAGTTCATAGTGATGTTTTTGGACCTGTGTCGGTCCCATCATTGGGAAAATCTATGTACTATGTCTCATTTATAGATGACTTCTCGAGGAAAACTTGGATACATTTTCTCAAGAAGAAATCTGAAGTCTCTGACAGGTTTAAAGAGTTTAAGGATTTTGTTGAGAATCAAACAGAGAAAAGAATTAAGGTGTTGAGAACAGATAATGGCGGAGAGTTCTACGGGAATGAATTTGAAGAATTCTGTAAGAAGTGTGGTATAGAAAGGTAGAAGACTACTCCATATACACCTCAGCAGAATGGAGTTGCAGAAAGGATGAATAGGACGCTGATGGAAAAAGCAAGGTGCATGCTTAGTGGTGTCGAGTTAGGGAAAGAATTCTGGGCAGAGGCAGTGGGTACTGCATGTTATATGGTCAACATATCACCCTCATCATTGTTGGGTGACAAGACTCCACAAGAGGTATGGACTGGTAAGAAACCTTCTCTCAAACATCTTAAGGTATTTGGCTTTGATGCATATGTTCATGTTCAAAAGGAAAATAGGAGTAAGCTGGATAAGAAGGCTGAAAAATGTATCTTTATTGGATATAAAGATGGTCTCAAAGGCTATAAGATTTGGAACCCAAAAACTAAGAAGGTAGTGTATAGTCGAGATGTGGTATGTAGAGAAATGAAGGATGTTGTTAAACAGGAAGTCCTACCAAGTAAGGAAGAACCAGAGAAGATAGAGTTTGATTTAAAGGATGATGAAGCGGACTCTATAGAAGAACATGAATCAGAAGAAGAAGATCCTCATACTCCAGTATTGAGGAGATCGGATCGAGAAAGAAGGCTATTGGAAAGGTATAGTCCATCTTATTTTCGTTCAAATTTTGCTTTGTCTATTACTGATGATGATCCTAGAACTGTTAGGGAGGCAGTGGATTCAGAGGATGGAAATCTCTGGAAAAGGGCCATGGAATAAGAAATGGTATCTTTGGATAAGAATGAGGCTTGGGATCTAGTGGAGTTTCCAACTGGAAGAAATCTCATTGGCAGCAAATGGGCATTTAAAAAGAATCTGAATGCAGAAGGAAAAGTGGAGAAATACAAAGCTCGGTAGTAGAAAAGGGTTATTCCCAGGTTGAGGGAATTGATTTTGGTGATATTTTTTATCCTGTTGCCAAGTTAACCTCTATAAGATTTATGTTATCCGTTGCTGGTGCATTTGATTTTGAAGTAGAACAGATGGATGTGAAGACAGCATTCCTACATGGGGATCTAGAAGAAGAAATCTTTATGAAGCAACCAGAAGGTTAAGTTGTGAAAGGAAAGAACGAGCTGGTATGCAAGATGAAAAAGTCCTTGTATGGTTTAAAACAATCACCAAGGATGTGGTATCAAAATTTTGATACTTATATGCTGGGACTTGGCTTCACAAGAAGAAAAGAGGAACACTGTGCGTATTCTAAATTAATTGGTGATCATTTGATTTATTTGGTCTTGTATGTGGATGACATGTTGCTGATAGGAAACAACAAGGAGATTATCCAAGATGTGAAAACTCAGTTGTCCTCTAAATTCCACATGAAGGATCTTGGTGCTTCAAATTTCATTTTGGGCATGGAAATTAAAAGAGATCGAAAAAAGAGGAAACTTTGGTTAAATCAAAGAAAATATGTCGAGACAATATTGCAGAGGTTTAATATGCAAGAATGTAAACCGGTCAAGGTTCCTATTCCTGTTGGTGTAAAGTTATATGTGGATCATCCCAAGACACATGAAGAAGAGGACATGTCTCATGTTCCATATGTGAGTGCAGTCGGTAGTTTGATGTATGAAATGGTTTGTACTAGACCGTACATTGCACATGCAGTGGGAGTTTTGAGTAGGTATATGTCAAAACCAGGGAAGGAACATTGGACAACAGTAAAAAGGGCTTTCAGGTATTTGCATGGCACTGCTAGCTATGGATTGTGCTACGAAGGAAGACCGGGATTGGACAGAGTGGTCGATATACATGGCTTTGTGGATGCAAACTGGGATGGATATTTGGATCATAGGAGATCTACAAGCGGGTATGTGTTTAACCTGTTTGGAGGAGCAATAAGTTGGATGAGCAAAAGATAGGTTGTAGTGGCACTTTCAACTACAGAATCTGAATACATGGCAGCCACTCATGCAAGTAAGGAAGTAGTATGGTTACAAATATTGTGTTCGGGTATTGGGTTGGTACAACAAGATGTAAGGATAGAGTGTGACAGTCAATGTGCAATTTTTCTGGCAAAGAACCCTGCTTATCATTCAAAGACAAAGCACATTGATGTTCAATATCACTTTGGGAGAGACATGATTGAAGAAAAGAAAGTATCACTGATGAAGGTGGACACTTTGAAGAATGTTGCAGACTCATTAACAAAATTTGTGAGCACTGAGAAGTTCTCTTGGTGTAGAGGATCCATGGGAATTGTTGCCCTAGATTTTTGACTATGTAACCCTGTAACCCCCTGTATGCAAAGAAAAAAACAAGTGGGAGAATGTTGGGTATGTGTTATATTCTTTACACGAGTAGTAGTGTGTGAGCGTATACGTCGGGCGCATAGGGGGGTTAGAGGGGGGGGGTGCAGGGGGGCGGAGCCCCCCACGCTAGGGTCCAGGGGCAGCGCCCCCAGAAAAAAAATTTCTGCCTTGAAAAACATGACACCTACCTCAGGAAACATGTCATGTATTTAGGTGGTTTTTTTGGCACATGGTTTTTTGCCGATGGTTTTCTATTTCTGGTTAAGGAATTAGGGTTTTGGACTAATCCAGGTCATTGGGTTAGGGTTTTGGATGTCGCTGGCTCCTATATGTATATTGTATTGTAAACAATGTAATATAATGAATGAATATAATATATGTTGGTTTTCCCGGTTTGGGTTTCCAGGGGAAAAATCTCTGTGTAATGCGTGTATTTGCCATTGTATCTTTTCTGTTCTTTTCTAAATATCTGTTTGCATTAGACATTGTACAAGGTTATAATTTACAATACCAACCACTCCACCAATAGTGAAGTAGCACAAGAAGCAACAGCGCAGTTGTAGGAGATAGAGAAATAGGTCATCACAACAGTTGATTTGTTCGATAAAGCAGCGCAGCTGTGGACGAAGTTAGAGGAGGATCACCAAGTCCAAAGGAAAAGGAAGAATAAAGGATCAATGTAGCAATCCAAGATCTAAATAAGAGGCAAAAGACAATGCCAATCACAAAATGTGTCAAAGGGGTGCAGGACATGAAGAGATTGCAGGCAGAGATAACTACTATGCAAACACAAAAACAGGAGTGTCAGGCTCAAATGGAACTGTTGCAAGAGAGGGTAGTAGAAGTCCTAGCACAAGCAGAGGAAGCCAAGTCATAGATATCGCATACCTAGGCAGAGTGCATGGAATTGATCAGTGGTGAAATTGCATTCCAAATAGTGGACACACTCAAGGAGAAGACTGCACAGGCACAGACAAAGGCAACAGAGCTCAAGGAAAAGGTCCAGGAAATCGCCAAGGAGATCGAGGAAGCACACAAAGGTTAGGTGGATAGGGATGAGCCACATGTTAGTGTTGGGGGCATGTTGGAGGCAAGCCAAAGAGGAAAAGCAAGGCACTTTTGGGAAAGAAAGTGTGCACAAGGAAAGAAACAGTTGGAAGGAAACACAACACATGCGCATGCAACAACTGGAAGGAAGAACAACACGCACGCGTGGGAGGAAGACCTAATGATGGTAGGGTTAAGGTTTTGGTAAGGTATTGTAAATGGCTGAAGAGCCTGAAATGTATGAATATAGATACTTAGGTATCATAAGGGGAAGGTTTAGATTGTTGTTGTTGTTGTAGGTATGCATGAGTTGATGTGATATGTAATGTTTTGTTGTATCCTCCATTTTTGGTATAAGCTGTTGATTTAGAGAGGACGAGGGAAGGTAGATCTTGACGGTTAGTTCATAGGTTGGGGATCCTGGTGTGATCTAGTCCACCTCATATATATCTTACCTGAATGAGTATATTTGTAAGCACGCGGCGCTGTAGAGGTGGAAATACTATAATAAAAGAGATGAGAGCCAAATCTTTGTGGACGTAGCCTAGGAGGGGGTGAACCACAATAACATCTGTGTTATGTTATGAATGTGTGCATATCTTTATTGTATTTAGTTGTTATTATTATGTTGAATGAATGAGCTTTTATATTTCCTTCTTATTCATCGATAGCAAGCATATTGTGTTTACAAGTTATAATAAATGGTTCAATATATAGCTCTCTTATCTCACACTCAATCCTAGGCTATAAACACCTGAGTCTTAGAGTCACCCATTAAAGTTATCCTAGGTGAGACTGCACAAGGCATTATGTGTGTTGTGTTTCCTTTTGGTTTACCAGGAGGGCCGATAGTTTTAGAGGCTTTGTTGGAAACCTGAACAGACATGAACCCTGGGTCAATAAAATCAGACCGAATAAAATAATAGTAACCAACAATCCTCTAAGAACCTACTTGAGGCCATAGAGTGACATTTTCAATTGGCATACTAAGGATGAGTTATGTATGAACCCTTGGGGATACTCCATGTAAACATCCTCTGAGATATCACCATGAAGAAATACATTATTCACATCCATCTGGTGAACTTCCTACCCCTGGTTGTTGCAATGGGAAGGACCAATCAAATGGAGTCCATATTTACTACAGGAGAAAAGGTCTCATCATATTTTATCCCATAGATTTGTTGAAAACCTTTGGCAACCAATATTACCTTGTAATTTCTCACATGCCCGTCTATTTCCTTCTTGGTCCTATAGACCCATCTGCATCTAACAAGCTTCTTATCTGAAGGAAGTGAAACCATATCCCAAGTTTCATTCTCAAGAAGAGATTTGTACTCCTCTTGCATAGTGGCTTCCCAAAAGGGATTCCTTGCAGCCTCTACATAGGTCTATGGGTTTGAAGATATAACCATATAGAAAGGAATCATTGTCTTGGTAGTTGTGAGTGCATGAGGAGGATCCTCAAACTAAGACCTTGTCCTCCTATGATATGTTAGATCCCCGACAAGATCTCCTGTTGTAGGGTGGTATGTTCCCACTTAGGCATCTGTGGTGGCTCAACATATACATTCTCATAATCTTCTAAATTAGTTTCAGAACTCAGATCTAAACCATGATCTAAATGAATGGACTTATCATCACTGATTTCTGGTGTAAATTTTGCTACAAATGTCTGTGCATGTGGCTCCAATGGTGCATGCAAGAGAGTTTCCTCAAACTCATCACTGCACTCAATAATGAGCCTGTCAATAGAGAGAACAAGTAACATGTAACTCTTCACACCATATGGATATCCCACAAATATGCATGCAGTACTCTATGAATCTAATGATTTCCTCTTTTTAGAGGGTACGTGGGCCCATGCAGTGATCCAAATATTCAGAAGTGGGTGACTTTCAGTTTGTTTCCGCTCCATGCCTCAAAGGGAGTCTAGTCCTTGACAGATATGTGACAAGATCTATTATGAATGTGCTTCACACAATTAAGATCTTCATCCCAAATATTGGGTGGTAGATATCTTGCATGAAACATGCAAGTGGCCATCTCCTTGAGGGATTTTTTCTTCCACTCATATACTCCATTATGTTGTGGAGTGTAAGGTATTGTGTGTTGCATTTGTATACCTACCTATGAAAAAATATGTTGGACATATTGGTTCACATATTCCCCTCCATTGTTTGTGCGAAGGATTTTGATATTTTTCCTGGATTGAGTCTCTACATGTGCTTTGAAGTCTTTGAGATGCTCAAAAACTTTTGACTTCTACTTGAGAAAATGGACCCAAGTGTATTGTGAGAAATCATAAATAAATGTAATCACTTACCTCACTTTGTTGATGGACGGATGTGGAAAGGGTCCCATTAGATCACTGTGGATGAGTTCCAAAGGAGAGGATTCCCTCCAAGCCATCTCTTTTTCAAAATTCTCTTGAGGATGTTTTCCAAGAATGCAACCTTGAAAAACTCCTTTGGAAAAGTGTTTGTTGGGAAAACCAATGACCATTTCCTATTTTCATAGTTGTTTCATGTATTTGAAGTTTATATGGCTGAATCTCTCATGCCATAATATACTTTTATCATCATCATTAGTCAGTAGTAAAGAAAAATCAGATTTAGTAATAAAACTATTGAATGTATACAAACGAGATTGTTGGCTTACCTCACCAACAAAAATCATGGAGTTATCATGCATATCAAATATGGTTATGGAATCAGGTGTGAACTCCACCCTTTTTCCTTACAAAAATGCATTTTCTAATAAACAAAGAGCATATTTATGGAGAGTTTTGGAACATGCAAGACATTCTCAAAAAATTGTGTTGGATTTCTACTCTCCCTTGGCCAATGACCACAATTGGGGTATCATCTCCCATGAGGATGAGAGAACATGTGCATGCATAAATAGAAGATAAAAAAACTTATGTTGCTAAGATATGATGGGATGCACTTGAATCTAAGATCCATGCATCATGAGAAGAGTTAATGGCAATCAGTGCATGAGATTTGCCTCGTTTTGTTGGTGCTTGATCTTCCGACTTCTTCTTTTCAGCTTCATGAATGTGATCTCCAAGGTTATGCTTATGAAGTATCTACACCATTAGACCAATTTGTTTCTTCATGCATGTTTATTTGAGATTATATTCGTGGTTACATTAACCACATTTGGTCTTCCGTTTCTTTTATTTTCCACCGTTGGATCCTAAGGCATCATCAAAGGGTTTAGAGTACCCCTCCTTATTTGGCTTTGTATGCGCCTTTCCCTTGATTTTCTTCTTGTACTTTGAATTAGAAGTGTTTCTTCTCTCATGCACAACAAGTGCATGCACATTGGGTCCCTTGATTATCCCCTTTTTAATGAGATTATATTTATCATGAGTTAGAGACTCAATAAACTGATCCAATGCCAGCATTTCCTAGGTTGTTCCTGAAGTGAATGTATTTGTATGGAACGATGAGACAAAAACAACATAATTCAGACCAAGTTTTTCCAAGATAGAAAGGATTAATTGATTGTGTTGAGTAGATTTGTCTATTCCACATCTCCTTATATGAAGGAGGAGGGACTTGAATTTCATAAAGGAGTCTTGGATGTTATCAAAATTCCTTGGATCTAAGGAATTCAACACTACTTAGAGCATCTGGCCTCTTATTTCATCCTATTTTCCAAAGAGATCCTCCAACTTTTTCCAAATATCATTTGGTGTGGTACAAGATTCAATGTGAAATAGAAGCTCATGGGACATAGAAATGCAAATGGGGTTGTAGGCCTCATCCATGTAGTTGAGATACATGTTCTTCTCGATAGAAGAAGTTGGCTCCACCTATGTCGCCATGGTAATCTGGTACAAGCCTCCACATCTGAGATGATGTATAATTTTTAGCTTCCACTCAAATTAGTTATGAGGCATGATAAGTATTGTTGGAAAGTAATCCATCTTTCTGACTGCATATTCCTCCTAAACCTACAAATAAAAATGATTGTTTTCTTTCTCATAGCAATCAAGGCTCTAATACCATGTGTGAAGTTTTCACAATGAACCTAGCTAGTAGAAAAATCACACAAAACTTGTGAGAGAGAGAAGAGAAGAGAGACAAGCTTGAGAGAAAGAATGAATTGTATTAACTAATGAGAGAGTAGTAAAAATACACATGATATACTCTACATAATCAAACTAATGCGCCATATTAGTGATCTAGATAGATGTAAAGACTTGTTGATAGACTTTGGAGTGAACTACCACCTAGTCCTAGTTAAATGGCCATGTGGCCATCAATTAATTGACTAATCACAAGTGGAGTGAGGAGAGAATATAGCATGCACATGTGTGGTTCCTTCCTAGTCATGCTCCCAAGGTAAGTGTTCCCTCATGGTGATGATATAGAGGTATGCATGCAACACTTGGTGACAACTTAGAGGTTTCCATGCAAGACTCCACTCCACTAGTCCAACTGAGGTGTAAATGACTCAAGACTGAAGAATATGTGGCGCCCTCATCTAGGGGAGAATATCTCTAACTAGGATCACCCTCAACATAGAGTAGTCAACCTAGGGAAATAAATACTAGGTGAGTGTGTAATATCTCCAACACACCCCCCTGAAACACTACTAGGGTGTAAATGATGAATAGGTCATGAAAACCAAAGCCATGTTAGGTACCAATTGTACAATGCATCTAAGNCCTCAAAGTACAATGCATAAAAATGAAGAAGGAAGAAAGGAAATTTCTAAACAACTATGTCCTTCACTTCCCTTGTTCAGAGCATAAAGGCAAAGCTAGCTTGGTAGTGATTTAAATCATTCCATGGGGAATGGTCTAGTATTGGGAAAAAGGGTATCCAATGATGATTTAGTAAAAATGAGACAGCTATAGTAAAAAAATCGAATACATTGGGTATGAACTATAGTGGGATGTAGGAGCAACTAAAAAAACTCCATGGGACACAAGGGTGACTCATTGCAGATGCTTTGAAACATGTGCCAAAGAAGCACAAGACCCTATTGGTATTTCCAAAGGGGTGCCAATGGGTTATGAAATATCACCATGAAGGGACAAAGGTCCCACTGAATAATCTAACCAATGTGTTAAGATACACCATATCTAAAAGGAATCTCAAGGGGGAAACCAGGTGGAAAAATAAGGGGAGAACAAGGAGATAAATGCCCCAATGAGAAACTAGATGAATTTAATTTTGGAGATGAAATTTGCAAATGGAAGTGATCAAGCGTAGGGGAATGAGTGGTAATATCCATAGGACTTGGTGGATGGTGGTAAAATGAAGAATTGTTAGAGTATAGATGAATTAGAGGGTTTATGATATGAAATAATTGAACAAATGAAACAACAACCAATAATGTGGGAGCTCAGAGGATAAGGTTTTTAACAATACAAGGAAAGATATATGAGATTTAACTATAGGATGTACACTATTTGGAATCCTAATCCTAAGGAGGATGTGATCGCATGGGTGCCAAAATGAAATAAGGGTTACTAGGCTAGGGAACCATCTAAGAAAGGTCTATTGGCAATTAAATGATGAATGCAATAAAATGGATGGGTTGAACCATCTACTCGAGAAAAGGTGGTCCTACAAAAGATTCCATGTGGAATGTATGGCTAATGAAACATACTCAAGGGAGTGATTCTAAGATATATTCCAAGAGAAAAAAGGTTACCTAAATAGGTCCACATTCCATAAATAGATAAGAGCTTTCATGATGAATTCCTATGCACAAGTCAACTAATACCAAAGTGTAAAGGTACTTATGAAAACAAAACCAATGCATAAAAATTCAAATTAAAGAAGTACATGCCTTAATGCTTAAGGGTGTTGTAATTGTAACTATGGTCAGTATTCATAATGTGAAAAGTAAAAAGTGAAAAGTAGTTTAGTATAAATATATATAATACATAAGTGGTTATTTATTATCCAAGAGACCACCCTTTCATGGATTATCACCATATGTTCTATATATATGAAAAACTCATCATTGTAATAATATCATTAGAATATACATTATCATATCATTTAGAAAAATCAACATGGTATTAGAGCAAGACTGGGCTTGAATCCCTCTTGGGAGGGCCCAAGAAAATGAGACATATAGCTTGATTCTTATGTGAAGATTTCTATCTCATAGAAAAATCAACATGGTATTTGCATATGCAAAAGGAGCAGTTGTGGGTCACAGCTGCATTGATGTGAGTAGGAACATGGCAGCCCAACATTTCAACCCTGTAGAGTTGATTTCCCTTGTGGGTATCCCAGATGCCCTTTTTCTCTGTGCTCTTGTTTGGGCTTTTGGGTATAATAGAAAAATTAGATCTATGGATTCTTTTTTTCAAACCCATGGTCAAATCCTGTTGAGAATTATTTTCATAAGTACAGGCCTTAAAGTGATGGCAAGGTACATGTACCAGAGGGCATTGTAGGTCTCTCCCATATCTATGATAGAAGAAGTGCCAAGAAGACAAGTAAAATTGACCATTATGAATACCTCCCTAGTTAAGAGGGAGTGTTGAATTTTTGTAACTACGATTGATCTTAATAATGTATATCTTCGAAAAAGAAATTCGTGAAAAGAAGGCTTGTGACAAGAGGGTTCTCCTAGAAAGAGGGAGCAACCAATGAAATAAATCAGAAAAGAAGGGTTTGCTTCAGTGTAATAGGGAGCTAGTTGGCTCATGCAGAAAGACAGACATGGAGGGAAATACCTCCCAACATGATGACAAGGAGAGACATTTCTAGACGTGATGCTCAGAGACAAAAAGTCTCTAGGAACAGTATTCCTTCAGGATGGGACCATACCAAATAGCAAAAACACTTCCAGTGATCGTGGATACAACAAGTCAGACCCACTACAGCAAATATATGGTGATAGATCCAATGGAGGTGGTAGACACAATATAAGTCCCAAAGGGAGCAGTTGCAGAAGCCCAGAAGGAGCAGTTGCAGAGCTCCAAAGGAAGCAGTTGTAGAGAGTGTGGAGGAGCTACTCTTAGTACATGTAGATCCACTTCCATAGGAGCTATTCCTAGATTGGTTATACTTGGGATGATCCATTGTTCCTGTCAGGATATTGAGTATTCTCCAAGGGATTGGAAGTGTGGCAAAGACCAGGAAAGAAATTCCTCTGATAAAGGAAGTACACAGTTGTGATCTTGCAGAAATATGGCATATTAGACTACATGTCCATGGCCACACCCATTATATCAAATTTGAATAAGATGAATGATGCAAATTCAAACTCAAATTTGGTGGACCCTATGATGTACAAACAACTAGTTGGGTCCCTGATGTACTTGGTGAACACCGGGCTAGATATATGTTTTATGAGCACCTTGAGTCAATTCATGAGTGAACCAAGGAAATTGCACTGGGTTGCTGTAAAACATGTGTTGAGGTACCTACATGGTACAAGTGGCTATGGACTCATATACTTCTCAAGTGGAGAAGTAATGTTGCAGGGATATACAGACTATGATTGGGCAAGGAGTGTGGATGACAGAAAGAGTACCTATGATACCTATTTCAATTTGGGATCATCCTTGATATCTTGGATTACAAGGAAACATAAGTCTGTGACACTCAAAACTGCAAAGGAAGAGTACATTGCAACATGTGATGCTTGTACAGAAGCAGTATGGCTCTGTAAGTTAATTTATGGACAATTTGATCAAGTGTCGAATTCGACCGTGATATTCTGTGACAATCAAAGTTGTGTGAATATTTTAGAGAACTCGATGTTCCATGACAGGTCAAATCACATTGATATCAAGTATTATTAATTTCGTGATCAAGTCCATAGGGGAGAAGTAAAATTGTAGGATATCTACATGGATGAGAAGATAGCAGATTTTTTTACGAAGCACTTGTCTGAAGGGAAGTTTGTGTACTTCAGGGACAAGTTGGGACTTGTGGGGATTGCTCCCTTGGTTGAGAGGGAGTGTTGATCTGTATAATGCTATTGTATCTTAGATATGATGCTTCAACATCATGATAGTACAACTTAGATATGATACATATGTCTTGAGATGCATCATGCTAGTACATATTAGATATGATGCATTAGCATCATGCTAGTATAGCTTAGACATGACTCATATGCCTAAGTCGCATCATGCTAGTACAACATATATATGATGCAATAGAATCATGCTAGTACAACTTAAATATGATGCAGAGAACTCGCATTGCCATTACAACTTAGAGATGGTGCATTGACACCATGCTAGTATGACTTAGAGATGATGCGGGGCATTGATCTACATCATTCCAGTACAACTTAGATATGATGCATTCACATCATGCTAGTATGACTTAGATATGATGTAGATGATACTCCACATCATGCTAGTGCAACTCAGATATGATGCATTAGCATCATGCTAGTATAGCTTAGAGATGATGCATATTCCTGAGTCACATTATGCTAGTACAAATTAGATACGATGCAGTAGCATCATGCTAGTACAGCTTAGAGATGATGAAGATGACTTGCATCATGCCTAGATTACTCAGATAAAATGTGGCTCAGATAGTCACATGACACTCCATTGATTGTGTGAAAACTACAAGACACATGTGTAGTCGTGAGACTATGGCAGAGATTATGTGTCTCTAGACAACAGTTGTATGCTACTACAGTGGTTGTGTACCACTAGTGGAGATTTTGTCTTTAGAAAGTAGCTGTATGCTACTATGGTGGTTGTGTACCACTAGAAAAGACTATGTCTCTGGACAGTAGTTGTATGCTACTACAATTGTTTTGTACCACTGGAAAAGATTGTGTCTTTGGACAATATCTGTGTGTTAATTAGGATGGTTTTGTACCACTGGCGGATAATGTGTGTATCTAGACAGTAGCTCTATGTTACTATGATGGTTTTGTAGCACTGGCGGAGACTGTGTGTCTCTGAACAGTAGTTGTGTGATACTACAATGGTTGTATACCATTGGTTGAGACTATGTGTCTCTGAACAATAGTTGTGTCCTACTAGCAGTGGTTGTGTACCACTTGAAAATAGTTGTGTACTACTATGGATAAATATAGTTGTGCTCTATTGGATGGCATTGTAGTAGATGTGTGCTACTAGATTATTGTCATGGAGATTACCAAATTGCTTGGAGAAGTTGTGTGCTTCTTGATCGCAGAGACCGACGGATGATTGATTCAAGCTACCAATGACATGGTAGTAGTTGTGTGCTACTATTTGATTGCATAACAGTTAATGGACTACTAGATGTAGACATCATGAAAATATACCTCCCTAGATAAGATACAATGTTGATGTTTTAGGCAACATCATGAGACATTCTCTCTGAAGGGTCATGTATGGACTAGTAGGAGGGAATGGATTTCAGTATGACATGCCTCAGATAGTCAGATGAAGGAACCAAGACACTGGTTTCATGAGGAAACCTATATATGTCAAATATGGTTCAAGATGACTTAGCTTGATCAACCCCAAGGGACTGGCCACCCCTTGTAGGATGATCTAGCTCAAGTCTTGTGGATACAAATTACATGATGTGTATACATATAGGTGAATGGACCTAGTAAGCATCGGGTGTACCTTCTCCTAGATTGGGTTGTAGACCAATGGAGATATGATACATTAATCACAAGGGTGTACTTGTGATAAATGGGCCCAAGCATAGTCCTTCCTTGATCATGACAAGGAATAATATGGACTTGAAGTGCTCAAAGATGTAGACCCAAAGTGAGCCTGATCTCAGAGAGAGTCAATTGGCTTAGAGGGAGAGCCACAGAGGGAGTTTCCTCTCGTTTCAGGTGGGAGAGAGACATCTCCCAATAATGACAGATAGGTATCATGAATCTAGAGTGAAGTTTGTATACTTAAAAGACAAGATTTGGCATGATGAAGAATGCCTCCCTCATTGAGAGGGAATGTTGATGTTTGGACAACATCGAGAAGACATTTTCCTAGATCATATGGCAAGTTTCTCCTGATGTTGCTGATGTTATGAATACCTCCCTAGTTAAGAGGGAGTGTTGAAATTGTAACTATGTTCGATATTCATAATGTGAAAATTAAAAAGTGAAAAGTAGTTTAGTATAATAAATAAGTAGTTATTTATTATCCAAGAGACCACCCTTTCATGGATGGTCACCATATGTTCTATATATATGAAGCACTCATCATTGTAATAATATCATTTGAAAATACAATATCATCTCATTTAGAAAAATCAACAAAGGGGAGAAAAGGTGTCCAGATGAAATAGCAACAAAATCTAAAAACAACCTTTTGAAGGAATTGAAATTATGAATCAGATGATGCAGATGACACATCAATCAAAGTTCATATGAGGTCAAACAAGGGAAAATAACAACGAGGGATTTTCTATAAATAGGGAAAAATTGCCAAATTAAAAACCATTTGCACATGTTGAAGTTGGAGAGTTGTGGGAGGTTGATTGTGGACAAACCGACTATTGAAATTTGATTAAGTGAGTTCTAGGTTAGTGGTTTAAACCTCCTTGTGATTTTTAGCAATTTTATTTTTTATATTATGTTTAGATTTGTTTGAGGGGAATTCTAGGCCAATTTTTTAGGGTAATGGAAAATTATAGAGAGGTTTACAGTGTTGGGAGCAAGGGAACTCCCTCCAAAAGCTACATTATTCTAGCAAAGGAAATAAGGGGGTTTCTTGCACTTGTCCAGTGTAGTTTTTGCGGCCAATATCGATGTTATGAGTGAAATAAAAGGGGTAAATATGCACTATGAATGGAAAAAGGGTAAATTTATGAAATGTGGATGAAAAATTTTGGTTTGGTGCAGGTATGGAAGGCTTTATACTACTTTGGAAAGAGCGATATTTTGAATATATCCATAATTCTATTAGTTGAAACAAGGTAGTATGAGGAGCCTTATGTTGTCATGGATTTCTCAAGTACATTGGGAATCCATTTATGAGGACAGGGGAGGGGATCCTCTCTCGCATTATGGAGTATTGGGATCCATAGGTATGGGTATTCATGGTGCAAGAGAGCCTATAGAGGTGACTCTCTAGGACATTTACTTTTTGAATGGACTACCAATGATGGGGGTAGTTGGAGATACTCAAACGGTACTTCCTTATGGAAGGAAGTTAAAGGAGTTAGTGGAGGTCCATGGAAGTTGGAATGCTTGGGTAAATAATGATGTTATCTAGATAGAATATTTGGAATGTCTTGAAACACAAGTCATTGCAATGAAAGTGGTTCACATAGTGGGGAATCATACCCCTCATAGGATATTTGAAGGTTTGATGATGCTCGTTGAGAGAATATTGGCTAGGACCTACTATGGGTGGGCCTAGATGATACTTATATCCATGAGGAAACAACTAACCTCTTGTCATAGGATTATGGGAGGTAATTTTTCCTTTTGGAAATTTCTATGTGTGTTCTTCTTTGAGAAGAAGCCCACCCTTCATCCACATATATGTATCCAAAGTGGGGGCCCTTAAGAGCTATGGATGCATCGATGGGGAAACTTTTGAGACAAGGAGGGGGTGGTGGTATGGGTAACATGTTTCAACCATACCTCTTTTTTACCAGGACCAATTACCTATCCATATTGAAGACTATTCATATGAGGTTATGAATTATCAGGGAAATCCAAAGCTTCCCCTACCACCTAGATAGGCTTGGGGCCCAAATGGTATGTATTGGTGTTTTTCATTTGATTTGATACATAGAGAAGAATATTTCAATATATGATATTGATTTTATACTATATGTGTTTGCAGATATTGCACAGTAAGATTGACTAACTAGACACATTGACGGGGGTGGTTTGAGCATGGTGATCTAGGCCCATAGAGGAAAACATAGAGAGGTGACCTTGATGCATCAGAGAATCAAATGATGGATAACATACAATAGTGATTGGACCAATTTCTACGAGGAGTATTAGATCTTGGTTAGGAGGGGCTAAATGATCTTGATGTAGCAACATGTATTGGAGTACCATCTGAGTGGTGCCCGATCCTTAGGAGATAAACTATGGTTGGTCAGTGTGTGATATATCTATCCAATGGGAACATGGTACCCTTAGCTCAAGAGCCTCCATAATACGGTGATTATTAGTTAGGGATATATAGGAAACATGTTCTGTGTTTTGTATGTAGCATTCAATGGGCATGCAATAGTTCTAGAGTGATGGGCTTCTTGATGAACACTTGTATGCTTTCCTAGTACATATATAATAATAACCCCTAATCTAATTTTAAGGTCACGACTAAGCAAAAAACGATAACCCCTTGTTTTTGGGACAAGGGACCCCCTCCATGCAACGATTTGACTTCTAAAGTCTACAAAGGTATACATACCCTTACCCCTATGGATTTGAAGGAACTCTCTCTCTCTCTCTCTCTCTCTCT
>JASDQU010739441.1:264703-289600 GCA_032191745.1 Picea mariana | reverse complement strand
TATATATATATATATATATATATATATATATATATATAATTGAATTTAAAAAATAAATTTAAAATAAAAATAAAAAGATGTTATGGAGTTGTGTGGCTAGGGAAATTATTAAAATCGCCCCCCTGCTTATTATGGGCTTGAAAACAATTGTAAATAACCAATATTTGGATTTGGGATGAGAATAAACTCCTCTTTGAGACTCTCGTTACACTTGTTATTCTTTATGGACCAATCAGGTGTTAGGCCACAGATCAATGGTTGTTAACATCAAGGAGAATACGAACCGTTGGATCACTCTATGTCAGGAACATAT
The DNA here is from genome assembly GCA_032191745.1 of Picea mariana. Taxonomy (NCBI): domain Eukaryota; kingdom Viridiplantae; phylum Streptophyta; class Pinopsida; order Pinales; family Pinaceae; genus Picea; species Picea mariana. Next base: position 289,287 of record JASDQU010739441.1, on the reverse strand, counting down.
CATGACCATCATAATTCCTAACTACAAATGAATACTAATGCATACTAAAAAAACACACTAAGAAACACACTTTTACCTAATGACACATTAGACCAAGTAGATCTTAACTAACTCCTAAGTGTCTAAATATCCTAACATCCCCCCTTAAGAACAATGTGGGATAGTATTGAAGGATTTACAATAGTGACACAATAGGAGAAGGAAGGAGGAATTAGAGCCTATCCCCCCTTAATGAAAATTATTGAACTCCTAACATAGAGAGAAGTTTGAAAAACTTCACTTCTGTAAGATACTTTGTGAAAATGTCTACAACTTGATCTTCTGTAGGGAAAAAAAGCACTTCAATAAATTGATCATGAATGAGCTTTCTGATGAAGTGCATGTGTATCTCGATGTGTTTTATGCATTGATGTTTAACTGGTTCTTTGGTGAGCTTGATGAAATTTTGATTGTCACACCAAAGGCTGGTCGAATGTTGTTGTCGGAATCCAAAATATGAAAGGATTCATCGAAGTCATAAGGCTTCTTGACTTGCATTTACCACTGGTCAATACTTTGCTTCTGCTGAAGAAAGTGAAATATCCTATTTTTTCTTACAGGCCCAAGTGACAGGTCTTGAACCAAGGCTGAAAACATAATTTGCAGTAGACTTCCAATCATCAGGGTTGATGTCCCAATCTAAATCAGTGAAACCAACCAATAAAGGAGTCCCCCCTAAACTTTAATGTATCCTGAATTGAATTGTACCCCAGACATACCGATGTATCCTTTTAGCTTCTTTTCAATGGATTTCATGGGGTGTTTGCATATACCGAGAAACAAGACCAACAATAAAGGAAATATCAAGACAGGTGTGAGTCAAGTATAAGAGGCTACCAACTAACTGACGATACAAGGTGGCATCAACTTCAAGAGAAGTACAAGTGGAAAAAATCTTTACTCCAGACTGGAAGGGAGAAGGGGATGGTTTACAATCTTCCATTTGAAATCGATGAAGAAGGTCACAAGCATACTTAGACTGGGAAATAAAAATTTATTCATTGGTTTGCAAAACTTGGAGGCCAAGGAAATAGTTAAAAAATCCTAAGTCTGTCATTTCAAATTTCTTCTTAAGGATCGTTTTCACATGGTTTAAAATTTTTGAGTCACTACCAGTAAGGACAAGGTCATCAACATAAATGACAAGGATTATGAGATGGCTTCCTACTTTCTTCGTATAGGCATTAGGCTCAAAATGGCATCTAGAAAATTCGGTGTCAATAAGAAAGTTGTTCATTTTGGAAAACCAATCTCAGGGAGATTTATTAAGACCATAAAGAGATTTCTTAAGGTGAAAAAAAAGGCTAGAGTCACTCTAGACATAGCCAGGAGGTTGTTCCATGTAGATTTATTCTTGCAAATCCCCATGTAAGAAGGAGGATTTAACATCCATCTGATGGACCTCTCATTTATGTGAGGCAGCAAGGGCAAGAACAAGGCGGATGGAATTCATTTTGGCTATAGGGGAAAAGGTTTCATTATAGTCAATTCCTTCAACTTGGGAAAATACTTTGGCAACTAATCGAGCCTTGTGTCTTTCAACACTTCCATATGATGCATACTTAGTTCTGTAGGCCCATTTACATCTAACAAGTTTTCTTCCTTTTGGAAGAGGTACAAGATCCCAAGTATCATTTTCCATTAAAGAATGATACTCGTCACTCATTGTTGTATCCCAATCTGGATGACTTGAAGCTTCTACAAATTTATTTGGATCATGAGTCTCTGAAACTTGAGCCAAAAGAGAAGAGGCTCACTAGAACTGAGAACATGTCCGAAGTTGATCTGAAGGATCACCAACAAGATCACCAATTGCTTCTCATGTTGAACGGACTCATCTAGGAAGCGGTGGTGTTGGTGTCGGTTCAAGTTCAATGGACTCATCCGGAGGAAGGTGAGTAAGCAGAGGTTTATTTTCATCCTCATTGTGATCATTTGAAGAAGAAATTAGAATAGGAACAGAAGAAGTCACAAATGTCGAAGATGGCTCACAGGCTAAAGAATGAACAATCGTTGAATTGGACTCGTAGGCCAAGAGATTTTCATCAAATTTAGCATCTCTTCTAATAATAATTTCATTACAATGTGGTTGAAGAAGTCTATAACCTTTTACATCTTCATAATAACCAACAAATATACACTTCTCAGTGTTAGGCTACAATGCTTTCCTTTTCTCATCAGGAATGTGAGCCCATGCTATACTGCCAAATACATAGAAGTGACTTACATCTGATTTAATTTTAGTCCAAGATTCTTCCGGTGTTATATTTTTAAGAACCTTTGTGGGAGTGTGATTTATTATGTAATTTTCATAGTTCATGGCTTCCACCAAATAATTTAGACTTAATCCCTTAGATTGGATCATACAATTAGCCATTTCTTTTAATGTGTAGTTCTTTCTCTTAGTAACACCATTTTGTTGTGGTGTATATGGAACAATGTGTTGCATTTGGATGTCTTGTGTAGTGTAGTAACTTGTAAAATTATTGTTCACATATTCGTCTCCATTATCTGTTCTTAACCTTTGAATTTGATGTCCAAATTATTTTTATACAAGGGCCTTGTAGGCTAGAAACTTGTCAAAAACTTTGCTCTTACGTTTTAAGAAGTAAAACCAAGTACGTCTGGAAAAGTCATCAATGAAAGTTAAGAAATACTTGCACCCAAAAAAATAAGGAGAAGAAAGTGTACCACACAAGTCACTGTGAACAAGCTGCAAAGGGCATGAGGCATGCCAAGAGGCACGTTTGTCAAAACTATCCCAATGATGTTTGTCAAGAACAGAATCGACACAAATACCATCTCTGCATGAAACAAGAGGAAGACCAGTCACCATCTATTGATTACATATTTGTTTCAATGAACAATACTTTAGATGACCAAACCATTTATGCCAAAGTTTTTTCAAGTCATCACTATGAGCAACAAAAACTGATGGAAAAGCTGATGACCCAAAGTTGTCAAAATTGTACAACCTAATAATATCATCAACAATTCAAGTTGCAAGAACATGCTTAGGATCTTTTATATCCTTGATTACAACTTGGTGAGGTGAAAACTCTATGGTTTTACCTTCACCTGAATGAGTGATTTGATATACTGATAAAATGTTATAAGAAAGACTTGGAACACATAATACATCATTGAAATGACCATTCTCTACTTTAATTGTTCTAGATCCTACAACACTAAGAGATCTATCATCACCAAAAAATATTTTCTTGGTGTTACATTCATTTAGAGCAATAAATATGTCTTTATCTTTATTCATATGATAACATGCTCTAGAATCAATAAGCCACTCATCAAAAGAAGAAGTAGAAGTTGCATTGAAGGAGAAACCAGAAGTAGAAAGTGAAAGTCCATGAGAAGAAGAAGAAGAAGTAGAATCAATATCGATGTTGTGCTTATTCATCGGTGCTTCTAAAGATGCCATCTTCTTGAAACATTTGGACTCATCATGACCATCTTTATCACAAAAGTTGCAATGTCTGTCAGTCTTCTTATTTTTAGATTTTTCTCCTTTGTCACCATTAGGAGTTGAAGTTTTCTGAGTGGGTTTGGGACCCTTATGTTGCTTGTTGTTGTGGCGAGGATGTTGCTTCTTGGGATTCTTGGGTTTATCTTTCTATTGGGAGACTAAAGCTTTGTTGGAGGTAACTTCAGTGATGATCACTCCAAGTTGTACAAGTTTATCTTGCTCTCTAATCAAAGCATCACAAAATGACTCAAGAGTGGGTTTTTTATAAGCTTTCCATAGAGCCTCTCTCATGACATAAAAGGTAGATACAAACATAAAATATGCACTACCTATCTTAGAAAGAATAATATAGATGCAACGCTCTTCCTCCAGCTTTATCTAGCATTCTTCACATAAAATTCTGAATGTTTTAAACTTAGATAGTTTTCAATGCAAGAAAAATCATTTGGACTTAAAGTCAATATTTGATTTTCTAACTGATGTGCTCTAAGAATATTGTGTTTACCAAACACAGATTCAATATTTTCTTAAGCCTCATCGGGGTCATCAATTTCTTGAAGGTGGAACCTTAAATTCGAAGAGATGGACATTCCAATCAATCCACATGCTTTGTCACTCCTACTACCCCATTTGAATTTATGATCAACATCAATGGGTTTTTTTTCCTTTCCCAAGGTAATCTGGTACAAGCCTTTACTTCTTAATAAATCCTCCATATGGGATTTCGATTGGAAGTAGTTGGTGTTGGTAAGAAAAATATTACTAAAAGAAGCCATATTAAATATGCAGATAATATGGATTTAAGAAATGAAACTGATGATCTAGATGGAAATATTTTGAAAATTTTGGCATTTAAAAAAAAAAAAACACTGAAAACGGACTTCAGATGTGAAAGTTGCGCCCTTTTAAAAAAATGCATAAATGGTAACCAAAGAACCACGTGGTGGTGATACCCCTCCAAATAACCTCACTTTTACAAATAAGTTGTTTTATGAAGTGACTCACTTTTATAAAAAATAATTAGGGATCACTTTTACAATGAAGTTACTTTATAAAAGAAAGTTTCATGCAAAATAAATAACTCTAAAATAAAATATTAAAGCTACTTATAGTGATTCACTTTTATACTTGAAGTGAAATACACTTTGAAATGGAGCATGATTTTTTCAAAAAAAAAAATGTAACAAAAACATAGACTTGAACTCAAGACCTCTTACTTAATAAGGCAATTTTTAACCAAGTGGGATAGATAAACATATTGTATTGTTTAGTAGGAGGGTTATTGTTGAAGACAACCTTGGAGAGCATGCTAAAAAAAACTCTTTTTCACACAAGAATTTTTTTTTCGTTTATCGATGACAACAAGGGTTGGATCTCGATTAGCTTACCTAGAAAATGCACCTTTTCCTATATGTTTCTGATTTTACGAGATCGTACAGGGCACGGGGAAAAGAAAATACATAGATCCAAAAAAGAAACAACCCAAAAACAAACAATATAAAACTGAAATAATACTCTGCAAAAATTTAAAAATGGAGTATTCAGGATTTATACCTTCGGATCTAGCCGAAATGGTTGTATCTTGGGAAAACATAAACCTTTTCGAGTGAAATGAAAAACATTCCTGACAGAAATGAGTGTTTTGGATGCAATGGAACAATCCTCTCAACCCATAAATGTACGGTAATGGTAGAAAACAAAGATCAGGAAACTCGACTTCATGATCTCGATCTATAACAGAAGCAGGTCTTCAAACAGGTTCTAATACCATGTTCGACAACACAGATATTCCAACAAAGGATGAACATCTTCAGTAAACACTCACACAACTATATCAAATATCAACACACCAATTTTTTGACGTGGTAAAACCCCTAAAGGGAAACATCCATGACCCCAGCCAACACGGCCACTTGGAGCATTTTATTAATGCAAAATAAAAAGATTAAAGAGAGATTTTACAAGAGAGTTTCTCACAATCGATCATCGGTAAATGACCCTCCATTCTCTTTAAATATATATCATGGACCATTTGGATGCTAAGCCAATGATCAATGGTTGTTAAAATCAAGGAGAATATGAACCATCAAATCACTCTATGTTGGGAACATATCGTGACAGCAACACACCCGACCCTTGAGTATCTTTCCTAGGGATGGGGCATCAAAATTTCACTCTCTTTAACATCTCAAATCCTTTGTTTGAGGTATTCATCCTCTTATACTTACCCATAGAGTTCTAATGACTGCTACAAGACTCGAATCGGAGCTTTGGGTTGCAAGTTATGGCTTCCCAAAGTTCTTCGGGTGTTCATTGGTTGAGGGCCACGTGGCGTCCACGTGAATCCACCTCTCACGTACTGTCTCCTAGTTCCTTCATCCACGATGGAATTCCATCCACTGTTTGATCCCATGACTAGACTCAACCTTCGTTTAACACACATGCGTCTAATACGTAGGCCAACAATAACTTCGGCACTTCGACGTTGAATGCCTCCTTACTTTCTATGCACTAGACCTTCTGAAGTCCTGAACTCCCAATTTTTTGTAAGATTTCCACGTGGTTCCGACCTTCAGGCCTTTTGGTCTCGCTTAAATGATACACCCCAAATCCTCCAAACTCTCAAATTTCTAGTCACTTGACCTACCACTTTGGTTGGGCGAGCACATACCACAGGCTGACACGTCGAAGGGCCAAGGGTGACACGTGTCACGTTCCAATAGGCATATATGGTCTACGACAAGCATAGATCAAGCTGACATGTGGCACATCAAACATGGGTCCACATCACCCTGGTGATGTAAGCTTGCCGCATCACACTAGACTAACAACCTTCTAACATCCCTCAAATCTCACGGTCGAGATTCGGCCACGTGGATCCATAGATCCATGGCTAGCGCTACTTCGTGACTTCGACCTTCGAGAGTTTTGGGATGAAAACTCATCTTTTCTCCTGAATTGGGTCAGTGTCGGGCTAACCACAACCCATATATGATAGTTAGGAAAGGTCCTGAAGCATCCTTGAATCGATGACTCTCGCTACTTCGGACTTCGGAGATTTTCGACACACCACACCTCAAATTCCCCAGAGTGCCCAGTCTTCGAACTAAAGGATCTAGAGCCACATGTCTCCTATATATTGACAAATGAGAGGGATCCCGAAGTATCTGTGGATCGATGGTCCACATTACTTCATGACTTCGACCTTCGGGGATTTTGGCATTACAACACCCCTATCCTGCCAAAGAGGTTAACGTTGGGCTAACTACATCATGAATCCTATAGCTAGGAAGAAACCCAAAGGAACCCTAGATCTATGATCCTAGTCGCTTCACGGCTCCAACCTTTGGGGGTTTCAGATTTACTGCCACTCTGTTCTCCTGAAGTAGGACTTTGTCAAAGTATCGTGTGCAACTCCCTCCTCCTAGATGATCGGACAATAGGTGGGGCTCTCGATGATCTCCCCCAAATCTACGACTCTCCTTTACTTTGTAACTTCTTCATTCGGGGAGTTTGATGCTATAGAATCTCTATTCTCCCAAATTAGAACTTCTCCAAAGTCTTCTCGATGTAGATCCAACGACTGAGGGAACCCCCAAACATTCTCGATCGGTGGCTCGCGCTACTTCGCGATGGGGTGTTGGGTCTCAGTTTAGTCGGTAAAATAGGTTCCTCTAACCACTAGGGAAACCATCCATTGTTGGTCAACTTGTCAGTAACTGAAACTCCTGATTACCCTCGGCTAGTTAATGATTTAGTAGGGTCGAAAATATCCTAAAGTCCCAAACCTTCAGAGCTCCAAAGTAATAAGGACTTAGCTCCCTTAAGCTTAGCCTAAGGTTACTATGTGTTTTTCATATGGGTTCTCCCAAACAGATATTGTCTGCTTTTTTTCTAAACGAAAAGATCTTCCTTCCTGAGATTTACCATGAAATTGTTAAGGACTTGGGGATGACATCCCGGTTGCACAGCAAGGGATCTAGAGGAGATATCCTCTCCAAATCAACAAGGTCAGATTGATACAATGCTCTCTATCCCAGCCCTACTATAGGCTTACATCCCAAGGATGTCTTGAAGGCTAGACTGGGGCATATAGATGACCAATCAAAAGCATAAGTTCACAAGAAGACAAATGCATACACATAACTTGATCATTCAATACAGAAACCATTTATAGACAGATAAATACATGCATCCATCCATATTCCATTTCAACGCACAAAGTATGAAAACACTTATTAGAACCAGATGATGTGATGTGAATGTTGAAAGGGGGTGCTTGTTTCCTCCCAACCATAGGCTCATTCTGTCCTAATGGATTTACTATTGGCCACCCCCGAGCTAGACCACGATGCTCTGAAAGAGAATTATGTCTTCTAGCTTAGAAACAGTAATGGATAGAGGTTACTCTCCTCCTCCCACATGATCTTGGCAACGAGTTTCTCTATACCAAGCAAGGAGGCCTACCTGAGTACTTATTTATTCACTCAGCATGCTCATTTAATAGCTTGTACCATAACCCTTCTAGCCACATCCTGCGACCAGAACACATTCATTTTTCCAATTCTTCTGCGAACTTGAGAGATTAGTCTCTCTTCTCTTCTTCTCTTCACATGTCTTCCTTTCCCCACCATGCCTTCCTTTCTTTCCTTCCTCGACAATATTGTGTGTTGTTTGAATTACCAGTCCATGGTCAGCTCTAAAATCCTTACATATGGGTGCTCTTCCCCATCCCCTCATTAACTCTTGAGGAGGTCTTCCCACCTACCAGCCTAACTGTAATTTATTCATGGGTCAGAGGACTGCTCTGGTCCTGAGCAATTAAATCCAACAAGGTATTGGTTTAGTGTGGGTTATCTCAACCATTCTTGGTTCCCCTCACCATCTCCCTCATAGCATCTGTGGTCTATCTTGGAAAACCCCCTTCTTTCAGCAGTCATGCAACACTTGTCCATTTCTATTAATAACGGAAATTACATTCCTTAACCTTTTATACAAAGGTTCATCAAATCAAACACTCACACATATCGAGTTTTCCATAGTCTCTTGGTCAATATAGTTGTATTTACAAACTGGGGGAAACAGGGGTGTTACAATCCCCTCCCCCTTAAAGGAACATCTTCCTCAGTGTTCTATCTGTCAATGTGGTCTATATATATAGAAGTAAATAAAAATGGATATGCATGTTTCATGGCATCCTCCATTTCCCACATAGCTTCATCTGGGCCAAAGTGTTTCCAATGCACCTTGACCTGTGCAATGGTTTTGTTCCTGAGTGAGGTTTCCTTCATGTCTAGTATGCATTGAGGTTCTAGTAGGAATTCTCCCTCCAGCTCCACCTGAATCACAGACCAGTCAATTATATGATTAGAATCATGTACATATTTCTTCAATAATGAAACATGGAAAACATTATATGCCTTCACTGTGGGAGGGATTGCTAACCTATAGGCTATAGGTCCCACTCTATCTAATATTTCAAAGGGTCCACAATACCAGGGTGCTAGCTTGGCACAAGCTCCCATTCTCAGGTTACTCTTCCTGGGTCTAATTCTAAGATAGACATGGTCTCTTGTCTTGAACTCTCTGGGAGTTCTCTTTCTGTCGACGTAACTCTTCTGTCTATCCTTAGAATTTTTCAAATTTTTCTTAATATGAATTACTTGTTGTTCCATTTCTTTCAGCATGTCGGGTCTGGTTGTAATTCTATCCACTAGATTACTCCAGTGGATTGGAATCTTGCACTGTCTACCATAGAGGGCTTCAAAAGGGCTCATATTTAATGACTCTTCATAATCGTTGTTGTAAGCAAATTCTACCAGTGGCATGTAGTATTCCCACTTCTTAGGTTGATGCATTGCATGCATCCTTAGCATGTCTTCTAATATTTGGTTCACTCTTTCTTTTTGTCCATCTGTTTGAGGGTGATAGGTTGTGCTAAACAATAATTTAGTCTCAAAAACAACCATTAAGGATTTCCAAAATCTTGAAGTATATTTTGTGTCTCTATCGGATATAATCTTCTTAGGCATGCCATGGAGTCTAAATATCTCCTTCATGAAGATGTTGGAAATATCTATTTCCTTGCAAGTTGACTTGATAGGAATGAAGTGAGTAAACTTGCTCAATTTTTCCACCACTACCAGGATGGCATCATTCTACTTGGCCGATTTTGGTAATCTGGTGATGAAATCCATGGAGATGGTTTCCCATTTCCATTATGGAATTGATAGAGGTTTTAACAACCCTGATGGGTGTTGTTTTTATGCCTTAACTTGTTGGCATTGTAGACACTTAGCTAGATAGTCATCTATGTCCTTTTTCAATCCAGGCCAACATGATTGTTTCCTAGTGGTCATAATCATTTTCTGATAACCTGGATGACCAGTATATGGTGTCTTGTGTAGTTCATCCATTATGAAACTCTTCAATTCATCACAACTTGGAACATACAATCTGTTTCTGTAGATCAGCAGGCCTTCATCAAGCATCTGATATCCTTCATACTTTATCCTTGTGGACTCTTGCTTTAGGTATAACATCACGGTCTTGAAAAATGCATATGTTTCTTGTGCATTCTTGACTCTCTCCTTGACATATGTTTCACAGGTTCTTACTGTTTCCATATGAATCATTTTTACACTTCTTCTAAGGGTGTCAACCACCCTATTTTCTTTTCCTTTGATGTGTTTGATTTTGAAATCAAACTTACTAAGGAGAGCCATCCACCTAGCTTTTCTAGCATTGATTTTTGGTTGATCAAACAAGTGCCTCAACCCACAATGGTATGTCATAAGTAAAAATATCCTACCCATAAGGTAATGCCTCCACATTTTTAAAGCATGCACTATGGCAGCCAACTCCTGATCATGGGTCATGTAACTGATTTCGTGCTCATTCAATTTTTTGGATTCATAGCAAATTACACATCCTTCTTTCATAAGGACTCCTCAGAGTCCTTCCTTACATGCATATGTACACGCAAGGAAGTCATCATCGGGGTTTGTGATCTTCATCAGAAGTGCATGGGTTAGGAGGTATTCCAATTCTTGAAACCTTTCTTCACATTCTAATGTCCAAGTGAATTTAACCCCCTTTTTTTCTGAAGGGCAGTGATTGGACAACCAATCTTGGAAAATCCTTTTATGAACCTCCTATAGTATCCTGTTAAGACCATAAAGGACCTAATATTAGATAAATCCTTTGGGGTAGTCCATTCCAAAATATATATGATCTTGTTAGGGTCTACTACCACCCCTTCTTCATAAATAACATGGCCTAAGTAATGTACTTGCTTCTGGAAAAAGTCACACTTGCTAAACTTAGAGTAGAGTTGATGCTCTCTTAGTACTTGAAGCACTAATTTAAGATGTTTTTCATGCTCCTATATGTTCTTGGAATAGATTAGGATATCATAAATGAAAACCAATACAAATATATCTAGGAATTTGTTGAGTACATTATTCATCAAGCACATAAAAGTGGCGGGGGCATTGGTTAGTCCAAATGGCACCACCACAAATTCATAGTGACCATATCTTGTCCTAAAGGTTGTTTTGTGGATGTATTCATCCTTGATTCATACTTGATGGTATCCAGACCTTACGTCAATATTCAAGAAAATGGAAGCACCCATTAATTGGTCAAACAAGTCATCGATTCTTGGCAAGGGATATTTATTCTTTATGGTTGTCTTGTTGAGTTGTTTATAGTCTATGCATAGTCAGAGTGTGCCATATTTATTTTTCACAAAAAAGATGGGTGCTCCCCATGGAGACACGATGGTTCGGATGTATCCTTTGTCCATCATATCCTTTAGTTGTAACTTGAGCTCAACTAGCTCTAGTGTGCTCATCCTATAGGGTGTCCTAGAAACTAGCACTGCTCCTGGTGCAAGTTCTATGGAGAAGTCAATGTCTCTTCTTGGAGGTAGACCTGGTACCTCTTCTGGAAACATGCCTTTATACTCTCTTAGTATGGGGTGGTCCTCTAGGTTTGGTTTGTAATTCTCAATAGATTCCAACACTTGTATTTCATATAGAGGACATCCCTTTCTACAATACTTTTTCATTTGAAGGGATGATATTCATCTCACTGAGACAAGCCTCTGAATCCCTTGGAGGGTTATTTTTCTCCCTTCTTCATTTTCACACTCCAAAGTTTTATGGTAATAGTTCAAATTGGTTTTATAAGTGGCTAACCATTCCATACCAACCAATAGGTCATAATATCTGAGGGTAAGTATGTTAAGGGTCACTTGGGTAGGAAATCCATCCATAATGAATTGGCAAGATGGTATGACCTCTTCTACTTTTCTTTTGGTTCCAGTGGCTAGTTGTACCAACCATGTATTAACTTGTCTAAATAGTTGCATTTTACACTTATCAACAGTCTGATGGGACACATAACTAAAATTAGAAACATGGTCAATTAAAATAGAAACTAGATGGTCGGCGATCATACCTTCCATCTCCACCACTGAAGCTTGGTGGGCGGCTTGTTTATTATCCAAGGCTGCATAAATCCATGGCATGCTCCTAGCCACATTATTGACTGTGGTAGATTATTGGATATTGTAGATGATCCAGGTGGATATCAGTGGCCACCCACCTTTTCCAACTGGCTCAAAACAATTTTCTGGCAATTTTGGTAATTTACTATTTTTAGTAGTTTTTCGGGTCTTGAACTTCCGAAACCATTTTGAGGCCCTAAATGACGTATTTTGGGAAAACGGGGAGCAACATAGTACTTCCCTCAATGTTTCTCACACAAAAGTTGTAGTCCTCAGATAGATATTTCTAACAAGGTATTGAGCATGTCAAACAGAGATCGTATGCAAAATTTATGACCCTGGGAAGTTGATGTACTGACTTACCCAAATGGGGCCTACATGAATTTTGGTGTTTCATCTCCTAGGGTTAGGTTTTTGGATGTCTAGGGTTTTTGACATTCCTGCTTATTGTAAAAAATGACTTCAAAGCCTCATTGTAAACATCTTCTTGTGAATGAGTGCAGTCGTCACATCTCTTCTCAGAGATAAGCCGCCACCATTCCAGCAAGCTTGTTTTCCACTGCATTTTACAGTTTCAACTTATTTCCTTATTGAATAGAAAACCAGTTTTACTGTATCTCTATTATTTTGTGTTAAGAACATGTTAATAATATGTAGTCATTTTTTTCTTCTCATAAAATCTGGATCAGTGGTATCAGAGGGGTCTACTCCTTGTCATCTTAATGCATGTCCCCAATGAGGTCGGAGTACAAAGAGTTGGGTCTCGATCTTGTTTCTCTTGAGGACAAAATCTCTCACATGCCCAAGCGACCTCTCATGGAAGGAGAAAATAAATATGATGGGACAGGATATCCTTTCAAAATGTTGCTAGAGGAAGCCCTCACACGACAGAGGAACGAGATGATGGATAGTTTTGTGCAAATCCTTCAGCGACTACCAACAGGCGATGTGTCTTCTTCGAGCGGAGTCACCGCTCCCTTCAAGGTACAAATAAACTTCGATATTCCTATATTTGAAGGTCATTTAGACACAAATGTTGTAGACAAGTGGTTGAATCTATTAGAAGGGTGTTTTTCTATCCATAAATTTTCGAATAGAGAAAAGATTACTTTAATTTACTTTTGTGCTCCTCAAATATGTTCCCCATGTCAAAGATTGGTGGGAAACTTTTTGTGAGCAAAAGGAAATAGAGGAACCCTCATTATTTATAGTCAGGGCCACCTGGGAATCCTTCAGGGATTTTATTAAGGAACAATACTACCCTTTCAGAAGTTATGATGACTTGTATACCAAATGGACCACACGGCAACAATAAAGAGACCAAGCAGTGGCAGATTTCACAAATATCTTCCATACCTTGTGCACCAAACCGGGTATCAAATATTTGGAGCGATATCTGGTGCTCAAGTATCGCGGTGCTCTGCATAGATACATCCAAAACGAAATGGAATTTCTAGACATCTCATCCTTAGGTGTGGCCTACCGATATGCCATCAAAATCGAGAAAAATATCAAACAAAATACATGGCAATTTGGGCCTGGGAACCCCTCACAGCAAAAGCCAGGAAAGGGTGGCCCCAATCCATAGAACAAAGGATAGAGCAAAGATGGAAAGTATTAGGACAACCAGTCCAAGCCACTAGAAAAGAAGGACACCAAAAATACAAAGAAAGATATTAGGAAGTGGTGCGACTTTCATAAGAGCCCTTGGCATAACACTGTTGATTGTCGCTCAAAGAAGTGGTTGGTGGCCGAAGTGAAAGCCTTTGAATTAGATGCAAGTTCTAACTCTGAGTTAGAACCAAAAAGGGGAAGACAGATCATTGACGTGGAACCCAGTACCACCATTGCTACCACCAAGCTCCAGCCTGGTGAACTAGACGATCCAGAAGAAGGAGAGCACCTCTGCCATTCACAGATGTGGGTAAAAGAAACCCCATTGCACTTCATCATTGATAGTGGTAGCCAGAAGAACCTCATCTCAGTAGAGGTCGTCAAGTGGTTGGCCCTACCGACAACGTCACACCCACAACCCTACACCGTTGGATGGCTCCGACAAGGAAGAGATCTCCACGTCAGCCAACAGTGTCGAGTGTCATACGGCATCAAGCCCTTCAAAGATGAGGTATTGTGTGATGTTGCTCCTCTCGAACTTTGTGATGTTCTTTTGGGCCAACCTTATTTATGGAAATGTCATGTTGTATATGAGTCTAGGCCTTGTAGTGTTATTATTACTTTGAACAGGAAATTGTACATGATACCCAAGGCAGTCCCACCTAGTGCTATTTCCTTGATCTCTGCTAAGAAATGAAGGAAGGTCATCTCTCAGATGGGGAAGTTTTTCTTCTTCATGATTCACTCTCGGAATGAGAGAAATATCACAGCCAAATCCATGGTCTATGCGGCCGACCTCTCCACACAGTAGAAGAAAGTAGATAAGGTCGTGGAAGAATACTCAAATATATTCTCCTCGCCTATCAGGGTACCTCTGCACTTCCAATTCAAGAACCCCATCGATATGACCCTCGACCCACCCCTTACCAATGGGCCAGTCTATCGCAATGCTCTGTTAGAGAATGAGGAGATCAAGTGATAGATCCAAGAACTACTCCACAAGGGGCACATCCATCCCAGCTCATCACCTTGCGGGAGCCCAAACGTGTTGTTACAAAAGAAAGATGGAACCTTGCGACTCTGCATTGATTTCCGGCCTCTGAATAAAATCACAGTCAGAAATCGGCACCTGATTCCCCAAATCGACGACCTCCTTGATAAACTCACAGGCCAAATACTTCAGTAAGATTGATCTGAAGTCTGGCTACCACCAGGTCTTGATATAATAGACAGAGATATGGAAGACCGCCTTCAAGTCAAAGAAGGCCTTTTTGAATGGTTGGTCATGCCCTTTGGTTTGAAAAATGCTCCAACCACTTTCATGAGGATGATGAACGATACCTTGCGATCATTCGCCAATACTTTTGTAGTGATGTATCTGGATGACATTCTCATTTATAACAAGACTTGGGTTGAACACTTGCAACATATTCATCAGGTTCTGCACACCCTGTGGCAGCACAAGCTATACGCCAACTTGGAAAAATGCTCCTTCAGCATGGACAGGGTCCATTACTTGGGCTACATCGTTGATTAGCATGGTGTGCATGTGGATCCATCCAAGATCCAAGTCATTCGTTACTGGCCAGCCCCAACCACACTCACTGAGCTTTGGATCTTCTTGGACCTTGCCAATTTCTACCGCAGGTTCGTGTTGGGATTCTCCCATATTGCATGGACCCTCAGCCAAATAAACAAGGGTGGTGGTAAGGATAAATTTTTGTGGGGTCGGTCCCAACAACAAGTGTTCGATAATTTGAAGCAGTGCTTGTGCTCAACCCCAGTACTTTCACTACCAAACATGTAACAACCTTTTGTGGGGTCGGTCCCAACAACAAGTGTTCGATAATTTGAAGCAGTGCTTGTGCTCAACCCCAGTACTTTCAAACTATATTGTGGGTGTCGTTCTCACTCAGCATGGCCACCCTGTGGCCTATCATAGTGAGACACTATCAGATGTTGTACGTAAGTACCCTACTTATGACAAAGAAATGTACTCCATTGTGCAAGCCTGGCGCCATTGGAGACATTACATTCTTGGGAAGGAGACAGTCATCCACACTGATCATAAGCCATTGCAGTTCATGCAGACACAAGGAAAATTGCAGAATGACCACCATCAAAAGTGGTCCACATACTTGCAACAATTCCACCTCGACATCAAGTATAAAACAAGAAACACCAATCGCATCGTTGATTGCCTCAGCAGACTGCCAATTGCGGAATTCACCACGGTGCTAGACTCTTGTGGCCATGAGACCTCTAGATGGCCCCAACTCTATGAGACAAACCCGGACTTCACCACCACCTACCAAATGTTGGGTGCAAACGAAGTTGTCGATAATTTCCATCTTCAGGATGGGTTGTTGTGTCGTATGTGCCATATATGTGTTCCATCAAGCGAGTGAGTGAAGTTGATCTGGGAAGCCCACTATAGTCGGGTGGTAGGAAACTTCAGCATTGAAAAGGCAGTGGTGATGCTACAGAAACATTTCTACTGGCCGAAACTTCGACAAGAGATCAACAAGTATGTCAGGTCCTGCACTGGCTGCATTATTGCCAAATCGACCACTAAGAAACAGGGCCTGTACACCACTCTTCCTACTCTTGACAAGCCATGGGAATCCATCTCAATGGACTACATGTCAGGCCTCCCGTCCACCAAATAGAGAAATGACTGTTTTCTTTGTGGTTGTTGATCGCTTTTCTAATATGGCGATTCTGGTTGCCTGCAAGAAGAGCATCACAGCAGAGGCCACTACCAAGCTCTTCTTTGAACAAGTCTGGGTACATTTTGGAATCCCACAAATCATTGTCTCAGATCGGGATAGTCAATTTATCATCACATTTTGGTCGAGCCTCTAGTCACTGCTGGACACCAAGCTCACCAAATCCACAACCTTCCACCCCCAGACAGATGGCCAAACCGAGGTTGTAAATCAAATGATTATGCATATCCTTCGCATGTATAATTCCAAGCATCCTTTCACATGGCATGAGATCCTTCCCTATGTCCATCATAGCTACAATCGATCCCTGCATAGCTCAACCAGCCACAGCCCCTTTCAGGTGGGGTTGGAATTCCAACCATTGGGTCCCATAGATGTTGCACTTCCCCTTGCGGTCACCTCGAATAACTCATATCCTGCTCCAACTGAAGCTGACAAAGCCACCTGGTTCATTGAGTGGATCTAGAACATCCACCAACAAGTTTAGTATATCCTATAGAAGTCCAATGACAAGTACAAGCAGCGCCATGATCAACATCGGGTGCCACATAAGTTGCAGGTGGGCGACAAAGTTTGGTTGCACTTGCAGAAAGAACGCCTTACAGAAACCCATTGGAAGCTTCTCCCACTTCGTTATGCATCGTACACCATCACCAAGTACGTGGGGGATAATTCTTTTGAGCTCAACATTCCTCCTTTCCTTGGCCTACACCCAGTGTTCAACGTGGATCTCCTTCGCCCTTATTTCCCACCATTATTGGACACCTCAGAAGTAGAAGAAAAGCTAACACCAACAGATCTCAAACCCAACTACATACAATAGGCATCCGGTGATCATATTGTGGACATATAGATCAAGGGCACTCAACAACAAAGGATCCATCTTTATCGAGTCATCAAAGCAGGGCAGCTCCTGGACCAAGGCAAGTGACTCACTCGGGGCCAAATTCAGTAGAAATTTCCTCATTTGATGGGGGAACTCAATGCAATGGAGACCATTGCTTCCTAAGGAGGGAGGATTGATCCAGGTGGATATCAATGGCCACCCACCTTTTCCAACTGGCTCAAAATAGTTTTCTGGCAATTTTGGTAATTTACTATTTTTAGTAGTTTTTCGGGTCCTGAACTTTCAGAGCCGTTTTGAGGCCCTAAACGACGTTTTTTGGGAAAAAGGGGAGCAACATAAAAGTTCCTTCAATGTTTCTCACACAAAAGTTGTATTCCTCGGATAGATATTTCGAACGAAGTATTGAGCGCATCAAACGAAGATCGTATGCAAAAGTTACGACCCTAGGAAGTTGATGTGCTAACTTACCCAAATCGGGCCCACATGACTTTTGGCGCTTCATCTCCTAGGGTTAGTTTTTGGATGTCTAGGGATTTTTGCATTCCTGCTTATTTTAAAAAATGCCTTTAGAGTCTCATTGTAACCATGTTCTTGCAAATGAGCGTAGCCATCACATCTCTTCTCAAAGATAAGCCGCCACCATTCCAGCAGGCTTGTTTTTCGCTGCATTTTACAGTTTCATCTTATTTCCTTATTGAATAGAAAACCAATTTTACTGTATCTCTGTTATTTTTTGTTAAGCACCTGTTAATAATCTATAGTCGTTTTGTTCTACTCATAAAATCCGGATCAGTAGACTCTCCTACTATTATGTTGTCTGTGTGGAAAATCCTTCAACATGTGTTCTTCTCCACAACCCCAACATTTCAAGGGTTCTTTCTTTGGGTTATCAGTCTTTCCTGGGGTTTCTCCAAAAGGTTTGTTTCCACTCTAGGAGGGGAAATTTTGTTGATACACACTTCTAGTAGGAAGGCTCATCCTTGAACCATTCCCATAGTTCTTAAATCTTGAGGATTTAAACCCCTTCTTCTTGAATCCCGAAATACTCTTCTTCTTCCAGTCTTCGCGAGGTTTTTTCTGACTCTCGAGTTGTTCATAACAATACCTTGCCTTCCGAATAGTATCTTCTAAGGTCTTTGGCTCGTCAAACTCAATCCTGTCCTAGTAGATCTTAGGTAACCCACTAATAAATCATTGCACTTTTACCTTTTCATCCTTTATGTAGGGTACATACCTTAGCAGCTCAAGGAATTTATTGACATATTCCTTTATGGTGAGCTACCCCAACCTGAGTTCATAGAACTCCTTAGTATTCCCATCAAATTATTTCTCTGACAGATGCTTATTCTTGAATTTTTTCTCAAATTGTTTCCATGACAAGTCCTTCTCATGGATTCCTTTCACATTCCTAGGGTCTTCCCACCAAATGGATGCCTTTTCATTCAGGTTGAAGGTGATTATTTGAGCCTTCAAGTTTTTAGAGTAGTCATGGACTTTGAAGTACTTCTTTAAACCAAGAAGTCAAGCTTCTGCCTCTTCCCCTTTCTCAATATCTCCATTGAAAGAGGGTGGTTTGGCTTTCTTGAACTCTTCAAGATCATGAATTTTGGAATGCTTTGGCTTCTTTCCTTTCCTTTGAGAATGTTAACTAGCTTTGATATTAGAAGATCCCTCAGAGTTGCCAGTTTCCTCTCCAGAGGACTCTCTTGATGAGTCTCTCCTACCTCCAGGTTGGACCTTCCTCGAGGTAATCCTCTTAGTGTGGCCACTTATGGGACCATGTTTTTGTATCTCAGGTGGACTTTGACTTCCCTTTGTATGTCGTTGATCCACCTGATTGGTTGCATGTCCATGTTGTAGCTTCCTCTGTATATCGGATAAACTCTGCAGTAGGACTGCATTAATTTATGTTTGTTTTTCTTGCTCCTTTATCAACCTTTCATTGTCGTCCTTGCAACTCTGTGATTCGTCCATGAGTCTCCTTACAGTTTCAGCGAAATACGAAGGGGTTTCCACCGCCCTCCTTTCATTAGATTCTTTGTCTCTAGTTTGAGAGCCATCCCCCACTTCATGGCGCGTCAACATCCTTTATACTTGTAGTTTTCTCCATGATTTACTGACTGCTTGAGTGCTGACAAAACACTTACTGTTAGCCAAAAGTCTATTAGTTTATGAACCACACACAGTTCATATTTCTTAAATACACACACACAGTAGAAAGTTTCATTCTTTTCTTCAGTAAAAGTTTAACCAGACTCTTTAAGAAAGAGGTAAGATAGGGTGTCACCCTTAAAATTACTTTAAATATGGTTTTTACGCAACTCGTCCATGAGCCCAAGCAGACCAAGTGTTGTAACCATGCTCTGATACCAATTTGTAACACACCCGACCCTTGAGTATCTTTCCTAGTGAGGGGGCATCGAAATTATGCTCTCCTTAACATCTCAAATCCTTTGTCTGAGGTCTTCATCCTCTTCTACTTACCTGTAGCATTCTAATGACTGCTACAAGGCTTGAATCCGAGCTTTGGGTTGCAATTTATGTCTTCCAAAAGTTATTCGGGCATTCATTGGTTGAGGGCCATGTGGCATCCATGTGAATCCACCTCACACACACTATCTCCAAGTTCCTTCATCCACGGTGGAAGTCCATCCACCATTTGATCCCATGACTGGACTCGACCTTCATCTAACACACAGGCATCTAATACGCAGGCCAACAAGAACTTCAGCACTTCGGTGCTTCGACACTTCGACGTTAAATGCCTCCTTACCATCTACACACTAGGCCTTCCAAAGTCCCGAACTCTCGAAGTTTCGTAAGCTTGCCACGTGGTTCCGACCTTCGGGCCTTTTGGTCTCGCTCTAATGCTACACCCCAAATCCTCTAGACTCCTGAAGTTTCGATCACTTCACCTACCACTTTGGTTAGGCAGGCACGTACCACAGGCTGACACGTCGAAGGGCCAAGGGTGTCACATGTCACGTTCCAATAGGAATATAGGATCTACGACAAGAACAGATCGAGTTGACACGTGGCACATCGAACGTGGGTCCACGTCACCCTGGTGACATAGGCTTGCCACGTCACACCAGACTGGCAACCTTCTAACATCCCTCAAATCTCACGGTCAAGATCTGGCCACGTGGATCCACATATCCATGGCTAGCATTACTTCGCAACTTCGGGAGTTTTGAGATGAAAATTCCTCTTTTCTCCCGAAGTGGGTCAATGTTGGGCTAACCACAGCCTAGATATGACGGTTAGGAAAAGTCTAGAAGCGCCCTTGAATCGACGGCTCTCGATACTTTGGACTTTGGAGCTTTTCGACACACCACACCTCAAATTCCCCGGAGCGCCCAGTCTCCAAACTAAAGGATATAATGCCACGCGTCTCTTGTATATCGACGACTGAGAGGGATCCCGAAGTATCCGTGGATCAACAGTCCACATTACTTCGTGACCTTGGCCTTCGAGGAGTTTGGTGTTACAACACCCCTATCCTCCCGAAGCGGTCAACGCTGAGATGACTACATCATGAATCCTATGGCTAGGAAGGAACCCAAAGGATCCCTAGATCTACGGTCCTAGTCACTTTGCAGCTCTGGCCTTTGGGGGTTTTGTCTTTACTTCCACTATGTTCTCCCAATCCAGGACTTCGTCGAAGTATCGTGTGTGGGTCTGTCCTCTTGGATGATCGAACGGTAGGCGGGGCTCCCGACGATCTCCCCCAAATCTATGGCTCTCCTTTACTTTGTAACTTTAGCATTTGCGGATTTTGATGCTATAGCATCTCTATTCTCCCAAAGTAGAACTTCGTCAAAGTCTTCTCGGTGTAGATCCAACGGTTGAGGGAACCCCCGAACATTATCGATAAGTGGCTCACGCTACTTCACGATGGGTTGTTGGGTCCCAGTGTAGTCAGTAAAATAGGTTCCTCTAACCACTAGGGAAACCATCCATTGCCAGTCAACTTGCCGGTAACCGAAACTCTCGGTTACCTTCAGCTTGTTGATGATTTAGTAGGGTCGACAATACCTCGAAGTTCCGAACCTTTGGAGCTTCTAAGTCAAAAGGACTTAGCTCCCTTAGGCTTAGCCTAAGGTTCCTAGGTGTTGGTCATATGGGTTCTCCCGAATGGATCTCGTCCGCTTGTTTTTCAAATGAAAGCATCTTCCCTTTCGAGACTTGATATCGCTATCCTTCCTGAGATTTATCATGAAATTGTTAAGGACTTGGGCATGATGTCCCGGTTGTGCGGTAAGGGCTCTGGAGGAGATATCCTCTCCAAACTGACAGGGTCAAATTGATGCAATGCTCTCTATCCCAGATCTCCTATAGGCTTACGTCCCAAGGGTGTCTCGAAGGCTAGACTGGGGCATATAGATGACCAATCAGAAGAATAACTTCACAAGAAGACAAATGCATACACATAACTTGATCATTCAATACAGAAACCATTTATAGACAGATAAATACATGCATTCATCCATCATTCCATTTCAGTGCACAAAGTATGAAATCACTTATTAGAACCAGACGATGTGATGCAACTGTTGAAAGGGGTGTATGTTTCCTCCCAACCATAGGCTTAGTCACTCCTAATGGATTTACCACTGGCCACCCTCGATCTAGACCACGATGCTATGAAAGAGAATTTTGTCTTCCGACCCACCAACAGTTAGGGACGGAGGTTACTCTCCTCCTCCCATGGGATCTTGGCAACGGGTTTCTCTATACGAAGCAAGGAGGCCTTCCTGAGTACTTCCTTAGTCACTCAACACCCTCATTTATCAGCTTGCATCATAACCCTGCTAGCCACTACCTGTGACCAGAACACACTCATTTTTCCAGTTCTTCCTCGAACTTAAGAGCTTAGTGTCTCTTCTCTGCTTCTCTTCACATGTATTCCTCTTCCCACCACGCCTTCTTTTCTTTCCTTCCTCAACAAGATTGTGTGTGTTCTGAATTCTTAGTCTGTGGTTAGGTCTAAAAGCCATATAGATGGGTGCTCTGCCCCATCCCCTCATTAACTCTTGAGGAGTTCTTCCCACCTACCAACCTGTCTGTAATTCATTCATGGGTCAGAGGAATGTTTTGGTCCTAAGAAATTAAATCCAACAAGGTACTGGTTTGGTGGGGGTTATCTCAACCATTCCTAGTTCCCATCTCCATCTCTCTCATAGCATTCATGGCCTATCTTGGAAAACCCCCGCTTTCAGTAGTCATGCAACACTTGTCCATATCTATTAATAAAAAAAATTACATTCCTTGACCTTTTATACAAAGGTTCATCAAATCAAACATTCACACATATCGAGTTTTCCATAGTCTCTTGGTCAATATAGTTATATTTACAAACTGGGGGAAACATGGGTGTTACAGTGACCGTCGGATTTCCTAACTACAAATGCATACTAATGCATACTAAAGAAACACACTAAGAAACACACTTTCACCTAACAACACATTAGACCAAGTAGATCTTAACTAACTCTGAAGTGTCTAAATATCATAACAATTATTTATGGATGTGAAGTCTGGGGCTGTAGTATCTCTTGTGAATCCCGGAGAAAGATAGAGCAAATACAAAAGAATATTATAACTTATAATCTCAAAATTAAAGGAAATATGCCCTATCACAGCCTCCTCTTATAAACAAATCTCTCTCCCATTGAGAGTATGGCTATGACTAGATACCTAATGTATAAGAACAAGTTAAACAACATGGAAGACGAGGCTTTCTAAAATTGCTTCAAAATCGAGTCGTAACCACCATCGAATCAAGCAAGGATGGCATAAAGATGTTCGGTCTTGGATAAACTTTTGGGGAATCATGGAAGACACCATTTTGCAGAATAAAGATACTATTAAAAATATCATCAAATCAAAATTTAAGGAGAAAATGTTGTGTGGTAAAGAGTTAGAGGAAAAAATAAAATTAAGGCATTATAAGGATGTAATCAACCCTAATCTAGAAGGTCAAAATTATCTATCTATTTTGACAAGTATAAAGAAAAAAATAAACATTGCTAAGATAAGAACAAATTCTCATGAGTTCCATAGTAAAACTGGGCGTTGGTCAATTCCTAAGATGCCATGGGATGAAAGAGTATGACATATTTGTCACACTAAGAAGGTTGAAGATGAAAAACACTTTCTCTTAAATTGTTTAGCCTCTACCAAGATTAGATCTCATTTTCAAAATATTTGTCACACTACCAACCTTCCTAACATCTTAACTCAACAAAAATATGGTGATCCTGGAAAGCTTCTCTTAATGCCTCACCTTGTGATATAGACCCATTGCTCCTTTGAAGGGTGGGCACGAGGTAGGGAGGTCGAGGAGCAGGAGGGAGGGGAGACAAGGACACAAGGTAGGGAGGCGGAAGAGGGGGATGATGGGTGCATGCTGGGAGAGAATAATGAGGGGGTTGGGGGCGATTCCAACAATTGTCCACCTCTTTAAAAACATTTTTTTTATATATGTTTTAATTTTTTTTAATATTTATTAATAGAATTAAAAAATATGTATTTTAAAAAATAATTAATTTTTTTTTTTAAAACATATGTGTTTTTTAATTAAAAATGTATTTTTAAAAAATATTTATGTCGAAGAAATTTTTTAGTGTTAGGTTTTTTTAGAAAACTTGTCAACTAGTTTACCGGTTTTCTAAAACCATTTTTTTTTTTTCTTTTTACAATAAAACCATCTACACACAAACCATTAAAACCATCTTCACACCAATCAAGTAACAAATTTCGAGAGCATGAAATCTAGAAACCGTGGGAAACAAATTTCGAACGGAAAATTTAGAGGCGGTGGGAAACAAATTTGACGTGGTCATGCTTGCTGCCATCCATTTTGGTGATGGTCTGATCTAGCTGACAGACAGAGAACGTTTGCAACATTCTATATTTGATTTACCCTCACCGCCTAAGGAATTTATTATTGATGTCAGTGTTCTTTTATTACTTGGGCGACCTCTTCAGGGGTGGCAGTGGCGGTGGAGTATTGATTCGTATACAGTCTGAACTCTTCATTACACCCAATATCTTCACAGCTTTCGATCAAATCAAAAATTACAGCATGACGAAGGAGGGGAAGGAGGGGTTCTCATAACCAGCACGCCCTAAGCTTCGTGCATCTCCAATCTGGATACAAAAGTTATGTTGTAGATTTTCATCACTGTAACAGGTTTTCGGGTTTCAGAGAATGGATGTGCCCAATTTCAGGTTTGAAGTTGCACGGCTTAGTACTGTTCCGCCCTCGATTACTCTACACATTATTCAGAATAATCCCAACTCAAATATACCTGAAATCCCACACAGCGCAGGCCCCGATGTCAAATATATATATAT
>JASDQU010739441.1:238505-260406 GCA_032191745.1 Picea mariana | reverse complement strand
TTATCAAGTTTTAAGGGCTCATTAGAAGCATCCTTAATGGCTTTCCTAGCAATTTTACATTCTTTATCATACCAAGGGTTGGTTGTTCTATTATTCTTTTTATGGGACACCTCGAAAGAGAACTTGTTAATGGAAGTGGAAAGGGTAGTTGTAAAATTATGATAGAGTTCTTCAAGGTTGTCCTTATAAGTTAGGAGTTGTCATGGCCAGAGAAAGACATATTTCTATCAGATCTCCCTATGGAGATGGAATATAAAAATAAAAAACCTCGTAAACTTATGGGTGGGTAGTGAATTACATATTTAAAAAAAATATTAAAAAATAATTTAATTGACATTTTTATTAAAATATTTATTTTTAAATATATTTACACACTTATAACAAAATTGGAAATTGGTTTACATATATGAAAAGCCAAATACTTTTTTCCACGGAAAAGTTACTCTATATATTCAAACAGAATATAAAAATTTACACAGCAGTGTCAATAAACATGAACAAAGGCCTGGTTTAAATATATGAAAAGCCAAATACTTGCACACACTTTATTTAAATGTTTATATACATAATATTTTTTTTATCATATACATATTTAAACAAATGATAATAGTAAAAAAATTTATTGTTTTAATATGAAAGTGAAAGGATTTTAGTAAATAAATTTACTCAAACATTAAAATAATAATGATAATTTTAATTAGAAAAAATTTAAAATAAAACTCTACAAACTATTATCCTTGTTTTGAATTCAAAACAAGAGACTATACGATAGTGATAATTTTACCTGGAACAAATGTAAAATAAAACTCGAAGGCTTGAAGTGTTACCAGAAATTAACATGAATTCAAGTTATAAAGAAGCCTAGAATAATGCAACTATTTGTACAAACTCAAAGATAATCCTAAAATGCCATGTAGAATATTAAGCATAAGTGACAAGTGTACAATAAAGATAGTAATATTTGTCTTTGATTAAAAATACTACGTGGAATGGGCATCACTCACAGATTTAGATTCAAGACGATATTAGCCACTTCTTACCATATCAAATAAACATTTAGTAAATAGAGTTAGCCACTTTGCAATATATCAAATAAACATTTAGTATGAATTCTTGAAAGTTGTCATGACTTGTCATTGGAGTTTTTTAATATTATGATAAATTTTTAGAATCGTCTTACATTTTTATAAAAGAACTAAGAAATTTTCATTTAAATTTCACCATTATAAAATATTTCTTAATTTTCAATTATAATAAGTTAAAACTAATTGACATATTTATATGAGTATTATACTACTTATTAATCTACTTTAAATGTTTAATTAAATAAGTGAATAGGTCCTCTTTATTAACAATATTAATATGAAATTGCCACATAAATTGGAAAATTTGAGTCTTAACTGGACAGGTGTCGAATGCTTACCACCATGTATCATGTATCATGGTGCTGAACATTTAAAAGTACAGTATAGTCCCTTAAGAGAAGTGGCATTCAAAAGAGTTGTGGATAACTTATGCCATAGTTCATTTCTTTTACATTTAAAGCGGCAATTTGACAATTTTGTTAATTTTCTGGTGTTTTACTGCAAAGCATTTTCTGTACACATCATTTTATTGTATTATTTCTCTATGTTGAAAATTAAGTAAAATCAATCATTATATTGTATAGGTACGAGACTAATGAAGACGAGAATTCTAAGGAAAAGCAGGGACGAGGAATCTAAGTCTGTAAACAAACTACTTCCTTGGTCCAAAGAAAAATCTCTTGTTAAAGGAATTAGTAGGAAATGTTCTTTCCTCTCCTCTGATTCAGGAGCTCGGAGTTAGAGCGTCTTTCAGTTTTGGACAGGTATTTTTCCTTCATTTTGCAAAATTCCCCAATTTTATCGTTGGTTCTGGCTAGCCAAGGTTTAGTGCAAAAAAGTTGTAAATGATGCTTGTATCTATATGTCAGGGTTTCGATTCCCCACAAATTCATCATATATTTCTTGTATCTATATGTCACAGTTTCGATTCTCGACAAATTCATCGTATATTATTTCACGGAAACCCAAAGAATTTCTATATTGGGTTATTTATGGTCGTGTAGTGTTTGAGAAGGGGTTAGATGACTTGTAATGATTGCATTACTCGACATTGGATAATTTAATAGAAGTAAAGAGCGTATATGTTTCTATATCCTTCAAATCCCAATTATGTAAAGACAAAATCATCGTTAGGCACAAGATGAGGTAGAAGTAGTTCGCAAGGCTAACAAAATGTTAATAAATATTTAGCTTGTTATTAATTAATACCCAATAGCCAGGCCAAAGCATCAATAATCGAAGTTAGGGGATTAATAATACAATCTTAATTAGATAAAAAAATATGAATGCAAGTTGTCACCTTCAGTTAAGGTTTGCATGGTCGAAAAATAACGATTTCACTGGTAAAGTCTACAAAGGTATACATACCCTACCCCCTCCCCTACCCCCCTCCCCCCTCTAGATTTGAACTTGTGACCTATTAAGAGGAAATAAATGTTCTTAACCATTAGACCCACTCAATTGAATATTATTATTTTGTGTTTTAATAATAAATAAATAAATAAATAATTAACAATATGCAAGAAATTATTTACAATTAAAAAAACACATGATAGTAAATTATATAAAAGTTAATAATTACACCATCCTATTAAACATTTTTTACTTCACTCATATCACTCATATATATATTTATAATTTAAAGAAATTAAATTTATTGATTAAAAGTGTAATCTAAATACTTAAATTTGTATTGGAAATTGAAATTATGAAATAAGAAAATAAACACTTATTTATTAAACATATTTTAATTTATTCATAATAACATTTAATTAATTATATTAAAAAAAAAACTAAATTTAATGATTAAAAGTCTAATCTATACTAATTACAAAATACAAACATTTTTTATAATTATTATTACTCCATTAGAATTATAACTATTAATCCTTAACAACAATGAAAATTTCAATAAGAGTTTGGTGTCATATAATTGGAATGGATAAAAAATAAAGAAAGAAGGGCATTATAGTATTGAAGTAGGAGTGGCATTCCTTTATTTAAAAAATAACAAAAAAAAAACATTTGTTGGTAATGATACTTATATTTGCAAGAAGTTATAGATGAATAAATATCAAGATGGTTTTAAGAATTAAATGTTTATAAATTGACAACCTCTGTCTCCTTATGTGGAAAGTCATTATTATTAAGAAACATTTTCCCTAACACATATAGTTTATATGTGCGGCACATATCATTATCATTATTATTAAAAAACATTTAGAGTGAGGCATATAGTCTATATGTAAGACACGGTTTTAGAGATTCGAGGCATAGAACCCTCCACTATTTGAAACAAATGTGGTTTAAACTAAAATGGTAAGCTTAAATAAAATGACAATGAATGAATTATATATCTTTAGTTTAAAATTTGTAACTTGAGTTGGAAATAAATATCCATATTTATAATTTGTGTTAAAATTAAATATCTTTATTTTCAAATTTATCCTAGAGTTAAATATTTTAATATTTACTAATATTTACTTTATCAATATATCAATGTTTATATATTTTATTTTTGGTTAATAAAAGGTTGCTAATTAAAAAACATGTTTTTAAAGTTTTTTTCATATAGAAATAAAAGTTAAAAATTAACTAAATATTTTCTTACCTTTCATAAAATTGAATAAATCAAATTGATTTCTAGATCATATTCTATTAACAATATTACATTTTACTATAAAATTTGAGAACAACCTAATATTATTTTATAAATTTTTAATTTATGAATGCAAATATTATTATTAAAAATTTTATTCACAACCAAAAAATATTATTTTTAAATGAGATTGTCTAAATATTTTGAGTTGAGCTTTGGTCCTTCATATTCATCAGAATTGCAAACATCATAAATCTAGAAGAGATCACAATTTTTTGTTGCTTAAACTGCATTTTTAAATGCATAAATGGATTCAGTCTTACCCATGAGGCACTCATATTATACAAACATAGCAACTCAAATATGCAGATCCAATAATTTATAGCCGGATTTTAGGCAAAATTAATCAGAAAATTGTAGAAATTTTAATACAAATTATGTATTGCCTAGATTCTCCTGATCTAACAATTATATCCCAAATATAATCGCTTCTACAAATATTCTTGTGGAATTTAAAACACGATCGCCAATTGCAATATCAAGAAAATGATCAATCACACATAACACAGATATTTTTACCGGGAAAGCATAAAGCTAAAAACCCAACTATCATATATTATGTATATATCATGGATCATGAAACAATCTCATACAAAACTATAATCCAAGAGCTCTAAGTACAATATACAATCATCTCACACTCTCATACAAAAATTGACAAATTCATGTGCCAATTTACTCCTTCCAGACAACCTGCCTCCTCTGCACAATCCATGCTAATGAAAATCCCTCCAATGAATGAATTCCTCTTGCATAGGTTGCGCAATCCTCATGGGCACATCCAATGTGTGTGTGGTTGCATGAGTGCACCCACTAAAGTCACAACTGATAGTCAAACTGTCTCTTTCACCTGTTATCTCAACTGGGTCTCCACTGGATCTGACATGCATGTAGTTAACAGTGGTAAACCTTCAGTTGCATGTGAGACCACTGATTGCGAATTAATTAATAATTAATTATGTGATCTCTCTCTAGTTTAAGTTCAATTACAACTAGTACAACTGAGCTTAACTCACTTAACTGGGTTAAACTACTTTACAACTCATATAACTACACATCCAACTCTGTTACAACTTCGAATCACTCAGTTGCAACTAATTTGACTTACATGTCCCACCAACCAACCTTTGAACTCGAATTTTCTATAGCTAACTGATTTGCCACTTCAGTTAACTATTTCCAAGTGCTCATTGAGAATAGATTAATATTTATTGTCCAACTATTATTAAGGGATAATAATAGTCGACATACATCTATAAATAGAATTTGCTCATGATCTATAAATATACATCATCTATAAATAGAATTTGTTCATCATCTAAAAATAGACTTCCACCTAAAAATAGCCTGAGGCTCCATCCTAGTGTAGGTGCATAATTTTCACTAGGATCTTCTTGTTGAATCTCAACACTCCCTCTCAACAAGAAAGGGATTATCCTTCACCCCGATCCTATCTCTATGGTATTCAAATTTACTCCTCCTGAGCACCTTTGTTAGAATGCCTGCATCCTGATCTTCTATAGGAATGTACTGAAGCAACATGATCTTCCGCTACACACAATATTTGATATGATGATATCGGATATCTATATACTTAGATCTATCATGAAACACAGGATTAATCGAGAGTTTAATGCAAATCTGATTATTACAATGAATCACGGTCGGATCTAAATGAGAACCAAACAAACCAACCAAGATCTTTCTCATCTAGATAGCCTCACATGCAGCTTGAATCGTTGCCATGTATTCTGCTTCTGCTGAACTAAGTGCCATGGATCTTTGTTTCCTGTTGTACCAAGAAACAAATGTAGATCTGATACTAAAGATCCCCCTTGATGTGCTCTTTCTGTCCATTGAGTTTCCCACCCAATCTGCATCCATGAAGCCATGCAACTTCACCTCATTTATTTGTCTGTACCATAAGCCGTACTCATATGTGCCCCTCAGGTATCTCAGGACATGCTTACCCGCCTTCCAAAAGAACTTGGTAGGCTTAACCATCGCTTGACTCAGCTGGTTAACTGCATAACAAATGTTCAGTCTCGCGTTCACTAGATACATTAGCGAACCCACTAACTGTCGATAGACAGTAGCATCCACAACCTCTCCAGAAGTAGCATCCTCTTTCTTCCAGTTTCCTAGAAGAGGAGTATCCATGGGTTTGCAGCCCTCCATGTGAAACTTACCCAGTATCTCCCTTGCATACTTGCCTTGAGACACAAGAAGTTCACCATCTCGCTGCCATATTTCCAATCCAAGGAAATAATGAAGGAGGCACATATCCTTCATATTGAACTCCTTTGCAAGGTCCTCCTTGCATGAGTGTATCAATTGCTCATCACCACTCAATATTAAATCATCAGCATAAAGAACAATGGTTAAAATCTTACCCTCCACCACAATTTGGTATAGGCTTGCATCCGCTTCACTTTTGGTGAAGCCCAGTGCGGTAAAATAGTTGTCTATCTGAGTGTACCAAGCACGGGGGGCTTGCTTCAACCCATACAACACTCTTTTGAGTCGGCACACATGCGACTCTGTTAGTGTCCTAACCCTCACATAGGTAGAACAATATATTTGGATGTAATAAAGGTCAATATTAATAAATCCTTTGAATAAAATAGAATAAGGCGGATGTAAGAAGACCTAATAGAAGCTTCCGCTTCTAGAAGGATCTTCCTCTAGATGCTTCTTTTAATAGACATATTTAGTATAAATAGAAGTCAAGGGTATGAGAACCCTAGCTTGAATAATATTGTAATAGAGCGTTGCTCAACTGGAGGTTGCCCCCTCGAAGGGGTCTGTGAACATTGCTTTCAGAATGAAAGTGTTATTTTTGTTGTTGTTCTTATATCATTTCAATGCTATTGTGGTGATTGTTCTGGTTATATTGTCGTTATTCTACCATTACTAGCATTTTATTTTTATTCTGCATACTTTTTATATCTGATATATTACAAGTGTTATCAGAGCACTTTCCTCGATAAAAAGTGTGGGTTAAATTTTTTTCCAGGGTAGAGACGTATTCTGGCGTCTTTAAGCCACATAGATCTGTCATTACGCACATAAACCCACGGTTGAGGGATTCATACACACAGGAAATACAAGTGGTTCTTAAGTGCACATCTGTTGGCCACCTTTGTAACCCATGTTGGTACCCCTTCGAGTGGTAGCACATCAGACATCACCTGTGTACGGATCAACCTAGATAACCTGAAGTCCTCTTTAGATAAACCGATCGGTCGTCTGACTATTATAGTGTCATTGAGAACATCACTCGGGAAGATACTCTCTAGTACCTGGGTAGTCGGGTAGTATGGCTAAGGGTACGGTCTATCCTCCTTAGTTAATGCCCTAAGATATTGGGTTGAGTACTACTATTGGACCCCGCACGTATTTCAGAGAGATATTGGACAGGGAAAACCCTTGTCTGTAGAACCCTTGAATATCTAACCCTTGGGGACAGAAACATAAACAAATTAAAATAGACAAGATATATTGTCGCGCAACTATGTTTGGGTTTCCAAATCACTACACATTTCTTTCTAGTTAACCATTTGGGCATTTCATCACTGCAGTATTCTTCAGACCGGAGTATAACTCCGCAGGTGTAAAAAAAAACAAGTCTGGAAATTTTTTCACCATTATTTGAGACCTATTCCATTGGATTCATCTCTTCACCCTTATCACATTCATCCTTATCATTTTTTGGAAAAAAAATTGACCCCGCCCGCCCCTTTTCAGTTCCCACAAAATCCTCATGGCCCATACTCATAGCCAAGACTTGGAAGCTCGCTTCAACACCTTGCAATATGGTCTCATCGAGACCCAACAAGAAGTGAAACAACTCAGTGCCAATGTTGCCGCCATCAATACAATCATTCAGTCCTCAATGGAGGAAATCAAACAAGACCTCACCACCCAGCTTGAATCTATCTTTTCAACACTATGCACCAAACTGCATATCCCTACAGATAACCCTTCCTCTTCCTCACCTCTACATACTGAAGGTGACCATTCCTCTCATTCCCATAACTTTTAGAACCATCACTTTCAACGTGACGTACGCCTTCTGCCAGTGGATGTGACCAAATTTGATGGCTCGGACCCCACTGGTTGGGTAACCCAAATGGAACATTATTTCTCTTTATATGGAATTACATATGACTTGGCCAAACTCCGATATGGTGTTCTCCATTTAGATCAAGAACGTTGGTAATGGTGGAAATGGAGAAAAACTTCTCGTCAAGGGTATATTGTTTGGACACACTTTGTGGCAGAGCTTTATGAATGCTTTGACACTGACACCAACCATTTGGGTCGTTTGACAAAGTTGAAACAATTAGGAACAGTGGAAGACTTTATAGCTACCTTTGAGCACCTAGATTTTAGAATAGAGAGCATGTCTGATGCCTTTTTCCGAGAGTGTTTTATTAGCGGCCTCAAGGATGAGATTCGGGCCCATGTCCTCATGGCTCGGCCTCAAAGTTGGGTGGAGGCTACTAAAAGAGCTAAAGAAGCACAACAAGTTGTATCTTCTCAAAACCGAAAACCCTCCTTTATCCCTCGCCCTAAACCAGTCAATCCCACTACTACCTCTGCTCCACTAAAGATCCAAAAATTGACCAGGGCTGAAATTGTTGAATGCCAACTCAAAGGCCTTTGTTATAACTGTGATGACAAATATTTCCCGGGCCACAAGTGCAAAGAACAAAATCTTTTTATGGCCATCTCAGAGGATATTTTGGAAGAGGATGTAGAAACTCCCCTTGTGTCTGAGTCACCTTAATCCACTGACATAACCCCTCCCTCAGACCCTCCCGAAGTAGAACCGGTCATTTCCCTCAATGTTCTCACTGGCTTCTCCACTCCCCAAACCCTCAAGCTAATTGGTTACATCAAGCATCGGAAGGTCATCATTCTAGTTGATAGTGGCAGCACCCATAATTTTATTCATCGCCGCATTGTCCAAGAAACTCATTTCTACATCCATGCCGTCAATAATTTCCAAATCATGATTGCCAATGGTGGTTCCATGAAATGTGGAGGACGTTGTGAAAATGTGTGTCTCCAAATTGGTGACTACCACCTGAAATCCCATATGTTTTCTATCGACATGGGATGTTGTGACATTGTGTTGGGTACAGACTGGCTAAGGACTTTAGGTCCCATTCTCATGGATTTTAAAGACTTAACCATGCAATTTGACCAGGAGGTCCACCAATATAAGTTCGAAGGCATCACCGCCAAATCACTTGAGATCATTAGTTCCCATCGCATGGAAAAGATGCTAAAAAAAGGACATTCTGTAGTTATCGCCCAACTCCACACCATACAAGCAACATAGACACCCTCGGTCCCGCAAGACCTCCAATCCATCCTTTCTAAACATCAATTGGTCTTTTCCACTCCCCATGGACTCCCTCCTTCCCGTGGTGTTCATGATCATTCCATTCCCCTTGTACCCGAAATCCTTCCTCTCAATATCCGTCCATATCGTCACCCTTTTTCCCAAAAAAATGAAATGGAGAAAATGGTCCAAGAACTCCTTAATGCAAGCGTTATCCTCCCTAGTACGAGCCCTTACTCTTCTCCTGTGGTCATGGTCCTGAAGGAAGAAGGTTCTTGGCGAATGTGTCCTAACTTCCATGCCCTCAACAAACTTACCATCAAAGACAAATTCCCCATTCCTGTCATTGATGATCTCCTGGATGAATTGAGTGGCACCCAATTCTTTACTAAACTTGATCTTCGTTCGATCTACTATGAGATACGTATGAAAGAGGCAAAAATTCCCAAGACTGCCTTTAGAACTCATTAGGGCCACTATGAGTTTTTGGTCATGCCCTTTGGCTTGTGTAATGCCCCCTCCACCTTCCAAAGCCTCATGAATCATGTCTTCCATCATTTTCTCTACCATTTTGTCTTAATTTTCTTTGATGATATCCTCATCTATAGAAAAACCTGGACAGACCATCTTTCTCATCTGGATCAAGTTCTCCATCTACTCTCTCAGCACCAACTTTTCTTGAAATAGACTAAATGTGTTTTTGGTGCCTCAGAAGTAGAATACTTGGGTCATCTAGTTGGCAAGGATGGCGTCAGGGTGGATCCTCAAAATATTGAAGCTATGCAAAACTGGCCTCACCCAAAGACTCTTAAGAGCTTGCATGGATTTCTAGGCTTAACAGGGTACTATCACAAGTTTGTTAAGAATTATGGGAAGATTGCAACACCTCTCACTGCTCTCCTTAAAAATAACTCTTTCACTTGGACTCCAGCCGCTGCTCAATCTTTTCAAACCTTGAAAATGGCCATGTGCACCACTCCAGTCCTCGCCCTTCGCGATTTCACAAAGACCTTTGTGTTGGAATGTGATGCCTCAGGGAAAGGAATTGGTGTTGTCCTTATGCAAGAGGGTCGACCTTTGGCCTTTACCAGCAAGCAACTATCTGAACGAAATTTGGGCAAATCCATTTATCAAAAGGAAATGTTGGCTATTCTGCATGTCATTGATCTGTGATGCCCTTATCTATTGGGGCAACATTTCCAAATTAAGATAGACCATCAAAGCCTCAAGTATTTTCTGGAACAATGCATTTCCTCCCTAGAAGAACAAAAATGGGTGACTAAGCTCTTTGGATATGATTATGAGATCATTTACAAGAAAGGCAAAGACAATGTGGTTGCAGATGCACTTTCTCGAAAATATGAAGATGAAGGATCCATTTTTTCTCTTTCATTCATTGTACCAGATTGGCTCCAAGTCATTCGCCAGAAATGGCTACAAGATCCCAAAAGCTCGCAGTTGATCCAACAATTGCATTCCAATGCTCCAACTTCCCCAGGGTACTCTTGGCTCCATGATGAACTTTGATACAAAGGCCATTTGTATTTAAGTAACCAATCAAAGCTTAAATCCACGATGCTTTCTGAGCTTCATGCTACACCCACAACAGGGCACTTCGGGTTCACCAAAACCTATGATAGGGTCAAACGTTCCTTTTTCTAGGATGGTATGAAACATGACATTCATAATTTTGTTGTTGAATGTGATGTGTGTCAACGCAACAAGGGAGAAACAGTCAAATCTCCGAGCACACTACAACCGCTCCTGATTCCACCTGCTATTTGGAAGAATATCTCTATGGATTTTATTACCGGCTTACCCAAATCAGGAAATAAATCAGTCATCATGGTGGTTGTTGATCACCTTTCCAAGTATGCCGATTTCTGCACCCTTCAACATCCGTTTACAACATCCACGGTGGCTCAAATTTTCATGGATCGGGTCTTCAATCTTCATGGCATGTCGCACTCTATTGTTTTTTATCGCGACCCAACTTTCACAAGCAATTTTTGGCAAGGACTGTTCAATATACAAGGCAATGAATTGCATCTCAACACAACTTATCATCCCCAGACTAATGGCCAAACGGAAGTTGTCAACAAGTGTTTGGAAACATATTTGAGGTGTTTTGCCTCGGAAAAGCAAAATCAGTGGACTCAATGGTTACCCCTAATTGAATGGTGGTACAACACTTCATACCATACAACTACACGCATGACTCCTTTTGAAGCGGTATATGGACAGAAGCCACCTTCAGTTCTCTCATACTTACTGGGTGCCTCGAAGGTCTAAGTGGTTGACCAAACACTTACAGCTCGAGAGGCTATTCTTTGTTCCCTCAAAGAGAATTTGGTTATGGCATAGAATCGCATGAAGCAACAAGCAGATCAAGGTCACTCTGAAGATCAATTTGCAAAAGGGGATCAAGTGTTTCTTCAATTGCAACCTTACAAGAAAACTTCCCTTAAGGCCGAGCATTGTCAGAAGCTAACGCCCAAATTTTATGGTCCTTATACCATTCTCAAGCGTGTGGGACAAGTAGCCTATCAGTTAGCTTTGCCCAACCATTCGAAGCTACATCCTGTCTTTCATGTTTCATGCTTAAAGAAGGTGATTGGAGCTAAGTGCCAAATTCAAACCAACCTTCTTGAGTTAGCTAAAGAAGGATCCTTTTGGCTACATCCAGAAGCAGTTTTGAACCAGCGTGAGCGTCGCCTACGTCAGAGAACCATCAAGGAAGTGCTAGTCCAGTGGAAAGATACAACTTCAGCAGATGCCACTTGGGAACCAACTACCATTCTACAGCAATTTCCTCATCTCAAGCCTTGAGGACAAGGTTGTTTTTAAGGGGGTGGACATGTTAGGGTCCTAACCTACACATAGGTAGAACAATATATCCGGATGTAATAAAGGTCAATATTAATAAGGCCTTTGAATAAAATAGAATAAGGCGGATGTAAGAAAACCTAATAGAAGCTTCTGCTTCTAGAAGGATCTTCCTCTAGATGCTTCTTTTAATAGACATATTTAGTATAAATAGGAGTCGAGGGTATGAGAACCCTAGCTTGAATAATATTGTAATAGAGTGTTTCTCAACTGGAGGTTTCCCCCTCGAAGAGGCCTGTGAACATTGCTTTCAGAATCAAAGTGTTATTTTTGTTGTTGTTCTTATATCATTTCAGTGCTATCATGGTGATTGTTCTGGTTATATTGTTGTTATTCTACCATTACTAGCATTTTATTTCTGTTCTGCATACTTTTTATATCTGGTATATTACAGACTCACAGTTGAAGATATCAAATCCTTCAGGTTGCTCTATGTACACCTCTTCCTCAATGACCCCATTGAGAAATACAGTTTTTACATCCCTCTGATGAATGCACCAACCCATCTGCGTTGAGAGTGTAAGGATGGATCTTATGGAAGAGTACTTTGTGACAGGTGCAAAGGTCTCATCATAATCTATACCCTCCATTTGTGAAAATCCACGGGCCACAAATTTGGCCTTGTATTTCTCCACACTCCCATCAACAGCTTGCTTTACCTTGTAGATCCATCTCGAACCTACCACTGATTTGTCGACTGGTCTTGGGACAATTTCCCATGCACTGTTTTTTACAATGGAGTCATACTCCTCCACCATTGCATCAACCCAAGTGGGATCCTTCACTGCTTCCTGAAAGGAAGATGGTTCAGTGACAATAAATTTGCTCATGAGAGCCATGTATCCAGTAAATCGATCATGTGACTGTCTCTATTTGCACTGTGAAGTAGGGGCTCCTACATTCTGTGCAGCATCTAGTCTCAATCTATCAGCTTCTGTGGTGTTCTTGATGCCATTTTAGATGGATGGATCTGCATGAGTGGCTTCCTCCACTCCATGAACCTCCTCATGTGGCTGATCCACATCTTGAGACTCATGTTTGAGAACCAACAGTTCCTCCTCCGCATGCAAGTCTAGCTCCCTCTCAAGCGACAACCGCATGGCTTTTTCCTCATCAAATTTTATATCTCATTGCATAACAGTCATATTATTGTTAGGAAAATACACACAATAATTATGGGGTATTTCTGTGTACCCCACAAATATCCCAACTTCAGCAGTTGGCTCGAGCTTCTTCCTGGCATTCTTGGTCGCATGCACATAAACAGATGAGCCAAAAATCTTAAAATGAGAAACATCAGGTTTCTTACCAGTGAAAGCTTCTTCAGGTGTACTCATGCCAAGTACTCTATGAAGACAACGATTTTGCACATAAACTGCAGTGTTGCATGCTTTTGCCCACAAATGCATTGGTAGGCCCTGATCATGCAACATCGCTTGTGCTGCACCCACGATCATTATGTTCTTCCTCTCCACGACCCCATTTTGTTGTGGGTTATGAGGCGCTATGAGTTATCTTAGAATTCCTTCTTTGCTACAAAAGTATTTGAATTCGTTAGAGATGTATTATCCACCATTATCGCTCCTCATAGCCTTCACTTGCTTCCTCGACTCTTTCTCCACCAATGCTTTAAACTCACATAACTTTGAGAATGTTTGATCCTTTCTCTGCATGAAGAAGATCCAACATTTACAAGAAAATTCATCAACAAAAAATAACATAATACTTATGTTTTGTTGTTGAAGCAACCGAGAATGGTCCACACACATCTGTGTGAACTCTCTCTAGGATCACGGAAGCACAGTTCTCCTTTTCATGAAAGGTGGACTTTACATACTTCCCCATGGTGCAACCCTTGCACTGATCTAACTAAGCAAGTATTCTCATTGGAAGTCCAGTAGATATTTGCTGCATGATTTTCAAGGCTCCATGATGAAGATGGCCCAATCGCCTGTGCCATAATTCGCCCTCATCCCGGCTCACAACCTTTTCTACCTTGCCCATCATGGCAGCGCAACCATCTACCTCCAGCTTGTATAGATTCTTAACTCGAACCCCTATATTCTTGACTTGACCCGTTGTTTTATGTCACAGGAAGGATTTTTCATCGCTGAAAACAACATCATAGCCTTTGTCCTCCAACATTGCGACTGAGACCAAGTTTTTCTTTAGACCTAGAACATGCATAACATCTTTCAATTGAAATGGTTTACCTGCATCCCTATGAAAGGTAATGGTACCAATTACAGTCGCACTGTATCGTCCATCGTCGCCCATCTCTATATGTATTTTGAGATCTCTCTCCTCCAAGTCACTGAAAAACTCCTTATCTCCCGTCATGTGGAAGGAAGTGCCACTATCCAAATACCACATTGATCTCAATGCACTTGATGTCGTGCATGCGATCAAGGAGAAGTCAAGTTCAAATTGCAAGGCAAGGGCCTCACCAGCTGCATCTCCAACAACCTTCTTGTTCTTCTTCTTTTGTGGATAGTTAGAAGTGAGATGCCCATGTTTGTGACAGTGAAAATACTTCACTTTGGAAAAATCCAACTTCTTGCCTTTAGACTCGGATTTTGAATGGAATTTCTTCCCCTTCCCTTTCCTTGTCTTGGCAGCCAAAGCATAATCCTTTTCATCATCATGCTTTGATGAAGAGCCATCTCTGGTGTTCTGCCTGAACTCCTCCTGCACCAAATCCGACCATAGTCGTTCCCAATCTGGCAATTTTTCCCTTCCATTGACAGAGTCTTGATAACTATGCCAATTTTTGGGAAGTCCTAGGAGAGCCAAGCTCACCAAATCATCATCAACGACTGTTATTCCCACACTCCCCAACTCATCTCGACATTGGACAAACTTCGTGAGATATTTTGGAATGGGGTCGCCCTTCTCCATCTTGATCTTCCTGAGTTTATCTTTGAGCGTCAATTTCCTATGGTTGTTGTTGTTTTGGAATAGATACGTCAAAGTCTTCCACATTGCATATGGTGTGGCTTTCCCATGGAGGTTTGAGACAATGTGGTCTCGTACTCCCTCCAACAGGATCCTTCTCGCCTTTGCCACTTTCTTTTTCCATGCATCAAGATTTGCAGCATCTGCAACATCTGGCTTAGGAACATCTTTTTCAACGAATTCCTTCAAGCCATTGTCTTCGAGTACTGCCTCCATCCTGTCCTTCCAAGCAATGTAGTTCGAGCTTCCCTCGAGTGCATACTCTAAGCTCAAGCCATTGAAATCCATTTTGATCTTGAATCAGTTGTAGCACCAATAAATTCTTTCTGCAAATTTGAATTCTATCCAATCACAAACTCAGCTCCTGCAATTTCCTGTGCTCTGATACCATGTAGAAATTTTAATACAAATTATGTATTGCCTGGATTCTCCTGATCTAACAATTATATGCCACTATTAAATACAGAATTGCTTCTACAAATATTATTGTGAAATTTAAAACATGATCGCCAATTGCAATATCAAGAAGAAAAACCAATCACACATAACACATATGTTTTTACCGGGAAAGCATAAAGCTAAAAACCCCACTATCATATATTATGTATATATCATGGATCATGAAACAATCTCATACAAAAATCTAATCCAAGAGCTCTTAGTACAATATACAATTGTCTCACACTGTCATACAAAAATTGACAAATTCATGTGCCAATTTACTACTTCCAGACAGCCTGCC
This sequence comes from Picea mariana, assembly GCA_032191745.1. Taxonomy (NCBI): domain Eukaryota; kingdom Viridiplantae; phylum Streptophyta; class Pinopsida; order Pinales; family Pinaceae; genus Picea; species Picea mariana. Next base: position 244,726 of record JASDQU010739441.1, on the reverse strand, counting down.
TCCTCTGCGCAATCCCTGCTAATGGAAATCCTTGCAATGAATGAATTCCTCTTGCCTAGGCTGCACAATCCTCATGGGCACATCCAATGTGTGTGTGGTTGCATGAGTGCACCCACTAAAGTCACAAGTGATAGTCAAACTGCCCCTTTCACCTGTTATCTCAACTGGGTCTCCACTGGATTTGACATGCATGTAGTTAACATTGGTAAATCTTTAGTTGCATGTGAGACCACTGATTGTGAATTAATGAATAATTAATTCACTAATCTCTCACTAGTGTAATTTCAGTTACAACTAGTACAACTGAGCTTAACTCACTTAACTGAGTTAAACTACTTTACAACTCACATAACTACACATCCAACTCTGTTACAACTTCAAATCACTCACTTACAACTAATTCGACTTGCATGTCCTACCAACCAACCTTTGAACTCAAAATTCCTATAGCTAATTGATTTGCCACTTCAGTTAACTATTTCCAAGCGCTCATTGAGAATAGATTAATATTTATTGTCCAACTATTATTAAGGGATAATAATAGTTGACATACATCTATAAATAGAATTTGCTCACCATCTATAAATAGAATTTGCTCATCATCTAAAAATAGATTTCCACCTAAAAATAACCTGAGGCTCCATCCTAGTGTAGGTGCATAATTTTCACTAGGATCTTCTTGTTGAATCTCAACAAAAATATCCCCGGAAAAATGGCCAACGCAGAGAAAATTTGAACTGAGGATTTTTAAACCCCATTATTATCATTAGCAACATCTTCATCATCATTTTTAAAATAAATTCATAGCTTAAAGATCATACATTTACTTGTAAAATTTAACCTAGAATATATATCAAGTTCTTGAGTCTAGATTGACACTCTCTCTTTTCAAGACATGTAATTTTTTCATCAATTTAAGAGTTATAGTAAAAGGTTTTCATCAAGATAATAAACCAACTTTAAATATAATCATTTTGATTATAATATCTTTATGAAACCAATTAACAACATTAATATGAAATTTCTTCTCAAATTACTTTGGCATTCACATTTACCTTAAAAAAATATGCTAGTTTATTCTAAGTGTAGTTTTTAAAAAACTATTTATTTATTAAAAAAATGCTTTTTAATTAAAAAACATAATCTACCCTTCATTTCTTTTCCTTTTTCATCTATTTTTAATTTTTTTCTAACTTTTCGCGATCTATCTTGTTTGCAGCAAATCTTTCTATCCCTTTAGAGATCTTGTTTGCAGCAAATGGAAGGCCAAAAAGTAGGAGACACTGTAGACTTGCATTAATCTAATGGTACCCTATCATCTTCTAATGTTAACTTAACTTAAGTGCACATCTTCCCACTTCTGTGCACTGTTTGATTTTCCTAAGAATTCGCAAGGATTTCGGTTCTTCCTTTTTATCAAGAACACGAGGACCGATTCGTTTATCTTCGGTTTGGCCGTCGTCCTCAATCCCGCTTTAACAACTCGCTCGCTACAGAATAGAAAGAATGGCTCTTGCTACTGTTTCTGCACAATCCGAAGGCCAGAAAATCTTTGCTCAGTTCGATTTTGCTCAGTCCGAGGACGAATTTGAACAGCAGTTGCAAGAGGCCGTGGAGGCGTCTAACGATCAATTTGCACTCCATCTTCAGCACGCTGAAGTGTTGGAGCTTTCTACTTTTGCTTATGCTTATGCCTTGCAGCTTTCTGAGATTCTAAATGAAATGTCATCTGATGAGCTTGGGCTGCTTCAGCTCACAGCCTCATCCTCATCCTTTGCTTGTTCATCCTCTTCGTCTTTTGAGGAAAGTGAGGAGTATGTCAATCTGCGTGGCGATACATTTATCATTCCGAAACTCTACTCTGACGAGGATGGACATGGCCAGGCAAGCTTATTTTAACTAAGCTTACAAAGCCAAGCCTCTTTCCTGTTGCTATTCGTTTCGTTTCTTTTAATCTGTGGGTTTTATTTTTGTATGTTCAGGGGTTTTTCGCCAGAGAAAGAGAAATCGTGAGGAATATCATCTTGGATTCAGGGTTTTCGCTGTTGAAGAAGGATTGCACACCAGTTTCACGGTCTGTACCTGTGAAACTCTGCGGGATTTGCTTTGAGGAGTCAGCCGATATGTTCGAGGGTAGTCTCTGTTTACACCGGTTTTGCCAGGCGTGCATGACGCAATATATCCACTCGATGCTCGAACAGAGGAGGCATCAGATATACTGCCCACACGATTCTTGCGGGGAGGCATTGACGCTGGATGAGTGCAGGTATTTTCTGCCTGCGGAGATGTTTGAGCAGTGGTCGGCTGTGATGGTGGAGGCAGAGATACCCGAAGCCCTGAAAGTATACTGCCCGTTTCCCGACTGCTCTGGACTTCTAGTCAAGGAAAATGTTGGAGCCTTGGATGTGGACGATGTGAAGATGGCGGAATGCCCCTTCTGCAACAGGTTGTTCTGCGCGCGCTGCAAAGTCCCGTGGCATGCCAACCTAGAGTGCTCGGAGTTTCAGAGCCTTCCGGCCACCGACAAAACTGAATCCGATTTTCTGTTTCTCAAGCTTGCTGAGGATTGTAAGTGGCGCCGCTGCGGAAAGTGCAAATCGATGGTTGAATTGGTTTATGGGTGTAATCACATTACTTGCAGGTGCGTTTCTTTGTTTCATTTTTTAATTTCTTCGCTTGTCGGTTGGATTCTGAGGTACGGTAGAGTCCATATAGGATCTAGGGCTGAGAATCGAACCTGGGCCTCCCAGTTATAAATTAAACGCCACAAATCGAATAAAATGATGCTTTGCAATCAGGTGTAGAAGTAATTTGGGGTTGGTGATGGTCTATGCAGGTGCCGACACGAATTCTGCTACGTTTGTGGCACCTCTTGGAAAAACCGAAGCCCTGACTGCAACTGTTCTTGAACCACTGCTGACCGCAGAATACGATGACTGGCCAATAATCACACGAGTTCTGATATATATGTATTTATGCATACACGTAGGCTTAAAATGATTTTTAGCAGGTAATTGCTTTGTAATTGGATTGTGTTCAGTTAGTGCGATGGGGATTCTGTGTAGCATCACCAAATATATTGTATGAATGCACTTCCATGGCAGAGGAGGAGGCAAAGTCTCCTGACTCCATTTGTGCATCAATTAGTTACTTGGAATGTTTTGGTTCGATGTGCATTTCTTTACAACCCAGGAGGGACTGGACTAAGATGCTGTTATTATTATTGTCGCTGATCTAATGTGATATAAATTAGCCACTGAAAGTGACGTGAAAGTGACGTGCCTGATGTAGAAATAAAGTTTCAATTGATAAAAGAACTGAAAATTCGTGGACGCTTCATCTGGAAGATATGTGTAATACTCCCTCCACCTCACTTTTTTTCTACCTGTCATATCAAAATACCATACATAGGAAGCAAAAATTTAGATGCCTTGTATGATTCCAAGGTTTAGTTGAAATATTTGTATATTTCGAATTTTATAAATTTAAAATATAGAAAGTTAAGTAAAAATCATTTTAGTTAGTTTTCATTTATTTAGATGATGGTTATAAAGTTTTAATTTGTTTACCCATTTTGTATTTTTTTTTATTGTTTGCACATATCCTCCACTCTTGGCATCTATATCTTTTTAAAGGCAAGTAATTATTCCTTGCTTGGGCAAGGCATGTCATAGTATAGCTAATTGTTTTTAAAGTGATTTATGGTTAACCAATGACTATGTATTAAATGATAAAATTTATTGATGTTGACGGTTATGTATCTTTTCGTATTTTATATGCGGATTTTAATGATTGATTTTATTTGTTTATATGTTTAGGATAGAATGAAAGGAAATTAATAATTTAGTATTTGCTTTGTTGTTCTTCTTTTTTTTTTGAATATCATTTTATGAAAATATTGTTAATGATTTTAATTGAATTTTGATGGAAATATTGATAACCATTAAACATGGTGTCAAGTCCTCATATTATGTTTATTAGAATTTTGTGATCGTGTATCTCATTTATGGTTATGAAATAGTTTTAATTTGGTTTACAACTTATCTCACCTCATCAAGACATTCATACATAAATTCGTCACACCAAGACTCGCCCATCGTAACAACTTTCACAAATTCTGCGGTGCACCTCAGAGGTGTGCCCACCGTAAACTCGTCGTCTCTTCTCTGTCACAAGACTTCACATAGATTTGTGGTTTTGTCTCATAGTTGCATCTCCCAAATTTGCGACAACACTTCCCCAAACTCAGTCCAAAAGAAGGTCACCCCAACTCCATCCATATAATCACCTCAAGGATGCACAAGCCCTCCCATGTGGAGCGACTTGGCTCCTTGAGGGAGCTCACCTCTGTTCATCCAAGTTTGCCTTGTAATCACAACACTGATCTTGCTCTCCTTGTTCTTCAAATATGCCTTCCTTGGTTGTGTGTCCTTGTTCTCTTATATGGACTCCAAAGGTCACCATCGCAAATTGTCACGTCCTCTGGGTGTGTTGCGCCCCTTCATGAATCATCACGCTCAAATGAATCGCCGCGCTCCTTCACGGACCCGGTGTGCCCAAACAAACCTGTGTGCCCATCAACCGACGTGTCCTAACCTTGATGTGCTCCTCATGCCAATGCGCACCAACCTCTTTGATGCACCCCTTCTCTTGGTTGCTTCCGTCCCATGCTTTGTCTCATGCTTGGGAAAAACCCTTGGCGCGTTCGCATGCCCAAGGCACCCACTTTCCCAACTAGTGCGACTCTTGGGTGCTAGAGCAACCCCAAACTCTACCTTCTTGAGGACTTGGGTGAGGATCTCCACGTCTTTCTAAACCAAAAACCTTACACATGGTAGTTTAAAGAAAATATTAATGATAACTTCCATTGAATTTAAATGAAAATATTGATAATAACTTGCACAAAATGATTTCATTTTTTAATTATTACTTTTATTTACTATTTAAATACATATTTAAATTAATTTATTTAAATTAGTTAAAAAATAATTAATTAATTATCTATATAAATATCATAAATATGTTTATTTTGTTGATAGCGAATATTTTGTGGTATCTTTTAATTTGTTATGATGGATTCCTCTTTCACAAAGAGAAGTTGAAGCAAACTAAGAAGTTTTTACATTCCACTTTTTCAAAATAAAAAAATAAGATTTGGAGCATGAGTCATGAGATAATTCAAGATTGCTTCTTATGTAGTTTTATATACTTTTTAGGATATAAAGATTGTGAAGTGTTTATATTTCAAATTTTAGAGTTCAAAATCGTTGTTTTACCAATATTTTTTTGGCGTCATTTACCAATATTTTTGATTGAAAAATTGTTTATGTGCCATATTGGGGTTCTATGTTTAAGTTGTTTGACTAATATTTTTGCTTAAAAATGGTTGTTTTGTTGCTTTTTTATTTTTAAAGATTGAAGGTTTTAAGTTAGGCTTTGATTATTTATGTAAAATTTATTAATGCTTTGCAATTATAGTGTAGTTGTACATTTTACAAATAAAATAAAATTTAACAAGACGAAGAATATATGGAGGAAGTATCACATTGTTTGAATATGATATTAAATTTTGGTCTCTTTTCAAAGTGATTTTTAAGGTATAATTGTAAAGGGAAATTTGTTGGAATGACCATTTCATTGCTTAGTTTCATATTTTGTTCAAAGAGACAAATGACATCATGAAGTATTTATTTTTTAACATTATTCAATTTATAGGACACATCATTCACTTTTGCTCTCGTTTTGTAAGGGTCATATAACATGGGTTGAAGTTTATTTGGATGTTGTACGCTTGTAGTGTTGTAATCATATGAAGATCGTATCTCTAATTTAAAACAGTGCAAGTTAACCTATTGTTTCCCTCTAATTTTTGTCATTGACAAGTTGTCCTTTATGATGTTGAAGACGTGTGTTTTTTGTAGTGTATCCACTATCATAGAGACCTTGACATTTTGGAAGACCCATTTCTTAGGTGATGGGGCCTTATAGGGATATTATACTTCAAAGTGGGTTATTTTGGTCGCGGAGTGGTATGTAGTATTTGTTAGCGACATTTCTTGTAAGGGGGGATAAAATGCGAAGGAGTGGGTAAAAAACCCACTTACCCTAAGTTCAGGACACAAAATGCGCCTGTGGTTAAGCGGCAAGCGAATCTGGATGGCAGGGATCAGAGCGCCCGGATCAACGACGCACAAGGCAATTCCGGATCCCCCCCGCCTTTC
>JASDQU010739441.1:191979-208971 GCA_032191745.1 Picea mariana | reverse complement strand
AACAATTTCTTAGTGGATGTGATCATTTTCTGATAACCAAGATGACCAATATGTAGTATTTTATGTAGTTCATTCATTATGAACCTCTTCAAGTCGTCAAAATTTGGAATATACAACCTACCTTTGTAAGTTAGCAGGCCATCATTCATCAATTGATATTCCTCATATTTCATCCCTATGGGCTCTTTCTCTGGGTACGATTTCACAGTTTTGAAAAATGCATATGGTTCTTGTACACTTTTGAATCTCTCCTTGATATTTGGTTCACAGGTGCTTACAACTACCAAGTGAATCACTTTCATACTTCTACTAAGGACATCAACCTCCCTATTTTATTTTTCTTTAATATGTTTGATTTCAAAATCAAACTCACTAAGGAGAGCTATCCATCTATCTTTTCTAGCATTGAGTTTTGGTTGATCAAACAAATATCTCAACCCACAATGGTCTATCATAAGTACAAATATTCTACCTAGGAGGTAATGCCTCCACATTTTTAAAGCATGTACTATGGAAGCCAATTCCAAATTGTGGGTCACATAATTTATTTCATGTTCATTCAATTTTCTGGATTCGTAGCAAATCACATGCCATTCTTGCATAAGGACTCCTCCGAGCCCTTCCTTGCATGCATTTGTACACACAAGGAAATACTTGTTTGGGTTTGCAATATTCAACACATGTGCATTGGTTAGAAGGTATTTCAGTTGTAGGAATCTCTCTTCACATTCTCATGTCCAAATGAATTTAACTCCCTTTTTCTAAAGGGAGGTGATTGGGAAACCAATCTTGGAAAATCCCTTTATGAACCTTCTATAATATCCTACTAGGCCCATAAAGGATTTGATATCAGATACATCTTTTGAGGTAGGCAAATCCATAATGGATTTGATCTTGTTAGGATCAACTGTCACTCCTTCTTCAGAGATAACATGTCCTAAGTAATGGACTTGTTTTTTGAAAAAGTCACACTTACTAAAATTTGCATAGAGTTGATGTTCTCTTAGCACTTGAAGCACTAACTTGAGATGTTCTTCATGCTCTTCCCTACTCTTAGTATATATTAGGATATCATCAATGAAAACGAACACAAATCTGTCCAAGAACTTGCTACGTACATTATTTGTTAAGAACATAAAGGTGGCAGGTGCATTGGTAAGCCCAAATGGTACTACCACAAATTCATAGTGCCCATACCTCATCCTAAAGGTTGTTTTGTGGATTTCTTCATCCTTAATTCATACTTGATGGTATCTATACCTCAAGTAAATATTGGAGAAAATTGTAGTGCCCTTTAATTGGTCAAACAAGTCATCAATCCTTGGAAAGGGATACTTATTCTTAATGGTCATCTTATTGCGTTGTCTATAGTCTATGCACAACCTGAGTGTGCCATCCTTCTTATTCACAAACAAAGTTGGTGCTCCCCAAGGAGACACACTAGGCCGGATGTAACCTTTTTCCATCATCTCTTTCAACTGTAGTTTTAGCTCAACTAGATTTGGTGTACTCATTCTATCGAGTGCTCTAGACATTGGTACTGCTCCGGGTACAAGTTCTATTGAAAAGTCAATATCTCTTCTTGGAGGTAGACCTAGTACCTATTCTAGAAACACATATTTATATTCTCTTAATATAGGATGGTCATCTAGGCTTGTTTTATTGTCCTCAACAGAGTTCAACACTTGTATTGCATACAAAGGACATCATTTTCTACAATACTTCTTCACTTGAAGGGTTGATATTTGTCTCACTGAGACATGCTTTTGAATTCTTTGTAGGGTTCTTTTCCTCGCTTCTTCATATTCACACTCCAAAGTTTTATTATAGTAGTCTAACTTGCCTTTGTGGGAAGCCAACCATTCCATGCCAATCAACAATTGATAAGATCCTAAAGGAAGCATGTTTAGGGTCACTTGGGTGGACAATCCATTCATAATGAATTAACATGCTAGTGTGACTTCTGTCACTTTTCCTTTTGTTCCAATGGCTAGTTGTACCAACCATGATTTAGCATGTTTTACTTGTTACAATTTACATTTCTCAACAGTTTGAGGGGAAACATAACTCATATTATAACCAGGGTTAATTAAAATGGAAATTAGATGGTTGACAATCATACCTTCCATCTCCACCAATGAAGCTTGGTGGTCATCTTGTCTATTATCCAAGGCTACATAAATTTGTGGCATGCTCCTAGTCACATCGTTGAATGTGATAGCCTCCTGGATGTTGTAGACCTTCCTATCATCCTGTTTCCTATGTGGGCAATTCCTCAACATATGTTCTTCTCCACAACCCAAAAATTCCAAGGGTTATCTCTTTGTATTACCAGTCTTACCTGGGGCTGATCCAAAGGGTTTATTACCACTCCGAGATAGAAAATTATGTTGATACACACTTTTAGTAGGAAGACTCATCTTAGAGATTTTCCCATGACTCTTGAATATTGAGGATTTAAAACCCTTCTTCTTGAATCCTAAATTACTTTTCTTCTCCCAGTCCTTATGAGGTTCTGCCTTTTTCTTGAGTTTCTCATAGCAGTATCTTGTCTTTCAAATAGTGTCTTCTAAAGTCTTAGGTTCATCAAACTCAATTATGTCCTGAAATGACTGAGGCAGTCCACTAATAAATCGTTGCATCTTTACCTTTTCATCCTTTATGTAGGGCACATACCTCATGACCTCAAGAAATTTGTTGATATATTCATCTATTGTGAGTTGTCCTAGCTTGAGTTCATAGAACTCTTTGATCTTCCCAACATAGTATCTTTTAGATAGGTACTTCTTCTTAAAGTATTTCTCAAATTGTTTCCATGATGAGTCCTTCTCATGGATTCCTTTCACATTCCTAAGGTCCTCCCACCAAATGGAGGCCTTTCCATTCAAGTTGAAAATGGTTATTCGGGCCTTTAAGTTTTCAGAGTAGTCATGGACTCTGAAGTACTTTTTCAAGCCAAGTAGCCAAACTTCTACTTCTTCCCCCTTTTAAATTTCTCCATCGAAAGTGGGTGGTTTGGATTTCTTAAACTTTTCAGGGTCATGGCTCTTGGAATGTTTCCTCTTCTTTCTTCTCCTCTGAGAATGTAAACTAGTCTCATTACTAGACAATTCCTTAGAGTTGTCAGTCTCCTCACTAGAGTATTCTTCAGTTGAATGTCTTTTGGCTCCATGTTGGGTCTTCTTTGAGGCACTTCTCTTTGTGTGACTACTTTCAGGACCGTGCTTTTGTATCTCATGTGGACTTTGGGTTTTCTTAGTATGATGTCGATCCACATTATTGGTTGTTGGCATGTGTTGCAACTGCCTTTGTATATCTAATAGGCTTTGCAGTATGAATGCATTAATTTTAGTTTGTTTTTCCTGTTCTTTTATCAACCTCTCATTATCAGCCTTACAACTTTGTAATTCTTCCATGATGATTCTTACAGTTTTAGCCAAATCCAGAGGGGTTTTCACCACCCTCCTCTCATCAAATTATTCTTCTCTATTATGGTAGCTTTCCCCAACTAATGGTGTGTCACCAGTATTTACGCTATAGTTTTCCTTTTTGTCCACTGACTGTTTGAGTGCTGATAAAACATTTTATGTTAGTTAATTATTTGCTAGTTTATGAATAACACATGCAATTTGTAAGGTGAAATCAACTTCATTATTTGGCAACATTAGCAACACACAGTTCAGATTTTTAGAACATATAACAACTACAGGAAGTTTCGTTCCTCCCTTCAATAGTGGTTTAAATAAGTTTCTTATGAATGGGTAAGATAGGGTGTTACCCCTTAAAAGTTATGTAATAAAGTTTTATTCAACTCGTTCATGATCCCAAGCAAGCCAAGTTTTGTTGTCTGCTATGATACCACTATGTCACACACCCAACCCCCTAAGTACCTTTTAGGAGATGGGGTATTAAATTTTCTATTCTTCTAATAATATTGAATCATATCTATCATAGCTCCACCATATTTTTCTCGTCAAGAGATTTCCAACAACAATAATTTTGTACAGAACTGAGCTCTGGGACAAGAGATACGATCCTCCAAAGATTCTCGGGTTTACATAGGAAAAATCTCTCTTACTATAATGTGGCATCCTTGTGACATTTCAGTGTCCATGCCAACTAATGTGGTGACACCCTTGCCCCGATGGGGCACTAGCCCAAACTGCCATGGTGGAATTTCATTCCACACATTCCTACAACCATTTGTTGCTCGGACCTACAACCATTTGTCGCCTAGACCTTCTTCCGACGTGATCTTTGTTTCTTTCTGACGAGTAAGGCATCGAGGAATATTTCCTCTCCTATGAACCAATAAAAATTCTTCATTGATATTTTTTAGAATACTGCTCTTTGGTGTCCAAATACTTAAACCTTATTATGAGTAATAATATTCACTAATTAATTATCCTTGTAAACGTAATTTTAGCTTAGCCAAATAATTTACTTACTAATTTTGGCCCAGTAATTGATGGCTATTTACCTTTTTTTTTCTTTCTTCCCCTTAAAAGTAGTTTAGTACTAATTTAATAATTACTCATAAGATAATTATAAGTAATTATATTATAAGAGGGTAAGGTTAATTAGGCCATAACAAACTTAAATTGGTTAACCTTAATTAATGTATATAATTCACTACTTAACATGATAAGGTTAATTAGGCCAATGTATACTTAAATTGATTAACCTCAATTAATGTTTATAATTCATTTCCCTCTCTCAGCGTGCAACTCCACACCAAATTTCACGTAATTTAACATATATATAAATATACAGGGAGAGAAGGGAAAAATAATATATTTAAATATTATATGATATCTCATTAATTTCAGACTCCTTTCATAAGCACACTCTTCATACCTCCGACGGCTAGACTCCGAAGGATTTGATCTTTGCATTAATTTATTATATGCAATAAATGTTAAATCAACTTGGGCTTGAAGAACATGTACTCCTCTCAACACTCTGACCCCAATCACAAGAGAGTAGGGTTTAATATTAATATATTCATTTAAAAATTTATAACACCCATGCCATCGCTCTGATAGATTAAACTCCCTCTCATCCACTCTGAATAATCAATTCCGAATAGACTTTTAGTCTTGGTATTTGTGCGCTCCGTTCATAACTCCGAAAATACATATTATATTATAATTCATTTAAAGTCTCAAATGTTTAGGCCATCGCTCCAATGGTTTTGGACTTTACTTGCATGCTCTGGTCTCAAACCTCCGAATAGTCAACTCCAAAAGAGGTATGGTACATATATTTATTGAGTATATTTTTTAATGTGAGCACCATAGGCAAGACTTCGAAGGGATTTATTTTCTCTTATAATTAATTTTAAATTGTAAAAAGAAAAAGGAAATATGATAATTTTCCAGACTTTAATCCCTTTAGAAATAAAACATATTCTCAAGAAATTCGTTCATAAATGCAGGGCCATTTGTGTAGAGTGCGAATTATGAATCCAGCTAAACTTAACACTATTGGATCCTTTACATCAAAAGGATATAAATTCCATATCTCCATTCTCCAGCACTAGGTAGAGATTCATAGATTTAATATGTGATATTTATAATTCTTATTATTTAACCATCGAATATATAAATGGTCAAATTAAGAATTCTACCATGCTTTACCCTTATTCATATTTTCTCAGAAAGCATGGGAATGCACATTTACACTCATAATTTTATRTCATTTATATTAACATTACCCTGCACACATTTAATGCTTGGGTAAGGTTTAATTTGAAGTTTTGTTTAATTAAACATGTAATTAAAAGGAAAGGAAATCTATTTCTTATTTTTCAAACTTTTAAAATAATAAAATAAAATCYTAATTCAAGAATGTTATCTTTTATAGCTCGGGAGGTACTCCACATGTTTTGTCTTGTATGCATAAGTGACCTTACATTTACACTACTAGGCACTTGACTTTGTAATAGCCTTTTATAAAGTTGTAATAAAGTGTCTCTTTATTAAAGTGACTTTATGTCATAAAGTGCACTTATGTCATAAAGTGGGTTTTTGTACTTTAATATTTTAAGTGATTTATTTTGGAGGGAATGAATAATGTCCCTTGATAATGTAAAGACAAGATTAGATCAAGTTGGCCATTGGATTTAGGGATGAGGAAGGTGAAAGGTCACTTTCAGATTATAAGAGAATGCCTAGGGTAGTGTGCAAGACAAGAAGAAGAGATTGAGAGAGATTTGAGAAGGAAAGTGAGGGAAGCAAGCTGGGTGATTTTCCCAACGGGGATTGGGCACATTTCCCAAGTCATTTTTCTATGTGAAACTTGTTGTTGATATTTATGTTTTTGAAGCCCATACTGTGCAGATCTGTACAGTCTGCACAACAAGGAGAAAGGGCACAAAAATCGAGGTGTTTGTTCACACATTTTTCTAGGTTGTTTGAGGAATTTCCTTGATGCAGAAGGGTCATATGTTAATGTCTATAAAAAAACCTGTTGGCATGAATATCAAGGTGCTTTTTTCTAGGTAGGCCATACAACAGTATGGATTTGGCACAATTTCCAAGGCAAAATTTGTGGGGATAATTTTTGGGTGTTGTAAGTGTTCTTTCTTGCTAGAAAATGTAATCTTGTTGTTGATATGTACTTTCCTGAAGCTAATAAATCTCTCTCTCATTGGGTTTCCCCACATTGGGGTTTTCCCATGGCTGGTTGCCTAAATTTATGAGTTTTACATGGATGTGTGACTGTTGTTCATTGTGTTTTTCCATTGCTAATTGCTTAGCAATGTGTATTTATGCTTATGGTATTTTCTGAATGTGGGTTTAATACATTTCAAAGTTCATTTAAGACAATTATCTTTAGGTTTCTAAGTGTATGAATTTTTTTATCTAAGCTGATTTTGTCATTAAATTTCTACATGGTATCAGAGCTTGGGCTCTAAGGTACAATTAGTAGTGTTATTTTTGGCAAGATTTGAAGGGGTAAATCTATTGGTTGTTTTCTTTGAACGGTTGATAGGGAAATGAATGCATGCATCAGATATGAGTATTCGTTGGAAGGAATTTCCAACTACTTGCAGTGGAAGGTCCGGATATCATTTGTTCTCAAGGAGAACACGATTTGGAGTTATGTCAGCATTGTTGTTGTATCTCCCACAACATATCCTATTGCCTTGGATTTTCATGAGGTAAAGGAGGTCAAAGCATAGATGATCATTCTGGATGGAGTAAAGGACCCACTCATCCCACATTTGGTTGAGAAGAATACAACCAAAGAGATGCAGGATACATTGAAAAAATGTTATGAGGCTAAGAATGAAAACCAGAAGATGGCCTTGAAGGATAAACTGCATGACACGAAGATGGCTATGGGTGAGGGTGTTGCATCCTATCTTACCCGAATATCTCAGGTTAAGGATGATTTATCTACAGTAGGGGAGATAATCTCATAACCATAGTTTGGAAGGATAGCTTTGAAAGGATTCTCGAAGGAGTGGGATGCCTTTGTGAAGTGTGTGGTAGGTCAGGAGAATTTTCCAGATTTGAGTAGACTGTGGGATGACTTCACTCATGAGGAGATTCAGATGGGATCTCATAGTAGTGGACATAAGGAAGACATAGATTATGAGAATGTTTCTCTTGCAGCAAAGGGAAAGGGGAAGAATAAAGGGAATTGCGGGAGAGACTTGAGTAAATTCAGATGTTACTGTTGTAACTAGTTGGGGAACCTTGCTTCTCAGTGTCCTGAGAAGAAGACAAAGAGGAAGGAATAGGAGGGGCCTAATACAACAACAAAAACAACTATGGACTAGGAATTTTCATCCAAGTTTGATATGGAATTTTCTTTGATCACTCTAGTATCCAATGTCAGTAGTGTTAGATTTGTGGGTAATAGAAGGTGGATTGTTGAGAGTGGAGTTTCTTGTCACATGACATGAATATGGCATGTATTCCTTATTATCACATAGACATGTCTTGAATGAATGGTGATGAGTGAAGGAGGTATGGCACGATATGTATGTGGAGTTGTAAGGGTTAGATTTCGACTCGAGTATGGAGGACTCTTGGAGGTTGATGGAGTTCTGTTTGTTCTGAGGTTGAGGGTTAACCTGATCTCGGTCTCAACCTTGGAAGATGTTGGATATTCTACATTGTTCAAGAGGGGACATGTATTTATCTACATGGAGGGAGTGGATCCGATTGAACCACAACTGATTGGTGATCAGATGGATAGGTTGTACAAATTGCGAGCATAACCTATAGGTTATGATTCAGAATCAGATGAGGAGCAGAAGGATCCTGAGACTGTGGTGAGCCCAAGGATTCAGTCTTGCATTCTGAGTGAAGAGAGGGAGTCTCTTTTGAGCACCGATAGGAGACTCAGCTGGTGTGATTGAACAAAATATCAGAGTGGGAGGATGGACCCTCTGAGGAGCTCAGGGTTCAGGGTAGTTGTCAGGAGGAAGTCTTTTGGTTCGAGTTTTGTTCAGGTGTTGGAGTTGTATCCAGGTTCAGAGGGATCTCCTACTGTAAATAGTGTGATGAGACCAGATGATGGCGATGGTAGGGAGTACATCCCTCTCTAAGAGGGAGTGTTAGCTTCTATATCTCGGAGGTACTTTGCATGTTTTGTCTTGTATGCGGAAGTAACCTTACATTTACACTACTAGGCACTTGACTTTGTAATAGGATTTTATAAAGTTGTAATCAAGTGTCCCTTTTATTAAAGTGACTTTATGTCATAAAGTGGGTTTTTTGTACTTTAATATTTTAAGTGATTTATTTTGGAGGGAATGAATCATGTCCCTTGATCATGTAAAGGAAAGATTAGATATTGGCCATTGGATTTGGAGATGAGGAATGTGAAATGTCACTCTGATATTATAAGAGAATGCCTAGGGTAGTGTGCAAGACAAGAAGAATTGTTTGAGAGATATTTGAGAAGGAAAGTGAGGGCAACAAGCTGGATGCTTTTCCCAAGGGATATTGGGCACATTTACCAAGTCATTTTATGTGTGAAAGGTGTTGTTGATATTTCTATTGTTGAAGGTCATATTGTACGGATTTGTATAGTCTGTACAACAAGGAGAAAGGGCACAAAAATTGAGGTGTTTGTTGACACATTTTTCGAGGCTGTTTGAGGAATTTCCTTGCTCCAGAAGGGTCGTACATTAATGTCCGTACAACAACCTGTTGGCATGAATATCAAGGTGCTATTTTATGGGTGGGCCATACAACAATACAAATTTGGCACAATTTCCAAGGCAAAATTTGTGGGGATAGTTTTTGGGTGTTGTAAGTGTTCTTTCTTGCTGGAAAATGTAATCTTGTTGATGATATGTACTTTCCTGGAGCTAATAAATCCCTATCTCTCTCATCGGGTTTCCCCACATTGGGTTTTTTCTGTGGCTGGTTGCCTAAATTTCTGAGTTTTACATGAATGTGTGACTGTTGTTCATTGTGTTTTTTTGCTGCTAATTGCTTATCAATATGTATTTCTATTGATGGTATTTTATGAATGTGGTTTTAATACATTTAAGATTTCATTTAAGAAAATTAACTTTAGGTTGCTAAGTGTATGACATAATTTATCTAAGATGATATTGTCATTAAATTTCTACAAGAAAATATCTCTATTCTAGAAATTAAAAACATAATTATATCTCTTCCTCTTCATGGGTAAATGAGTATATTTTTTTCCTTATTACTGTGTTTTACTAATCTTAAAAAATTTAAGGGGATTGGTCCTAAGACAAAGATTTACCTCCATAGTAAATTTTGGTATTTCTACCAAGATTTACTGCCCACCAAAATTTAAGGGGATTCTTCCCAAATTTATAGGATATTTAACACAAATTTAGCATAATTGTTATTCATGCCCAAATGAAATATAAAGGGATTTTGTACTTTGAATTAAATAAGGAAATTTCATGTTTATTTCCTAATTGTTTTTCCTTAATACCCATTTATAATGACCTTTAATGTTTTTCCATATTTGGGATTATTTCCTAAAGTCCAGACAGATCTGATATCCTCTAAGTTTTCTAGCATAAGATTTGAGGACAGACTAGAATAAAACAATAGTATGCAGAAATCTCTCTCTCTCTCTCTCTCTCTCTCTCTCTCTTGATGCTTAATAAAGACTTCAATTGTTCACTCATCATTGCCTATGCATGAATTAAACTGTGAAACTTAGTCAACCACAACATTCACTCCCAAAATTTGGCACAGATAGTCACAAGGTGAAGTTGTTCCCAACATAAAACTTATATGTAACATTTTCACATTCACACCTAAATTCACAAGGCACTTTTAATAGAAAATTAAACTCATATTACTCTAAAACACAGTCTATAATTATTTATGAACTTATCACTACATAGATTTAACAAAATATACTTATCTAAAACTAGAAAGTGTTGTGACTGGTGAAAGGGGTTGTAATGTCCCTTTCCAAATAGGAGCTCCATAGAGGAGGCTTAATGTTCTAAACCGCCCCGTTAGACTATAGCCAGGGCCAAAGAGGGGTAAACAGGGTTACTAGAGGTCACTCCAGTCACAGGTGTTATATTCGAAAAGTGGCATTGAGCTAAAAAGGGTTAAAAGCACTTTTAAGTCATTATGAGCTAAAAATAGAAGTCAACAGTGAATTAGGGTTTCAATGGTGATTTAGGGTTTTGGAAGTCAACAATGAATTAGGGTTTCAACATGATTTAGGGTTTTGGAAAGCTATAAAGGAAGGGTCAGTGACCTAATTCATCATTATGCAGATTATGACTTGTCATTGAGGAGAAGAGGTGCATCTCAGGAGAGATAGTTCAGTGTATTCCAGGAGGAAGACACCAGTTGGCTGATTTTGGTGTTGAAAGACACACCCTAGTCACCGGGAAGATCATCCAGGTCTTCCATCATTCTTCATTGATTCCACAGTGCTCCCATATTCTGGGTATTATCTTTTAGTTTCTTATTTGTATTCTGGCTAAGATCCTTTTGTCTTTTGATCTAGCTGAGTGTTGTTATTTTATTCAGCTGCAGTTGATTATTTGTATTTCGGCTAAGATCCTTTTGTCTTTTGACCTAGCTAAGGATTTTTATTTTATTCAGCCGCATTTGCTTATTTGTATTCTAGCTAAGATCCTTTGTATGTTGATCTAGTCAAGTATTGTCAGTTTATTCAGCCGCATTCGGCCATTTTGTAATCCACAGAGATATCATAATACAAACTTTGCAGTCCTTTGTTCCGTTTATTATTTGTATGATCATTCATATGCTGTAAACCTTTGATCCTACACACACATTAGTAGCGTTTCCTAGACTAGCCAAGTCAGGAACATTATAGTGGTATCAGAGCTTTAGTCCTGCCAGCCCGTGACTAAAGACAATGAGTGTAGCAGAAGACCTAGAGGGCTGTGAACATGTAGGTGACGAATATGTCACTTACAACAGGCATCATGAAAGAAGGCATAGGCCTGATTTTCCCCCTTTTCTCCTATCTCAGAGGAAGAGGAAGAGGCACACAGAGAAGCAAAGAGAAGGGCAGAGTGTGAGGCTGAGCGCGAGGCAGAGAAGATGCTATGAGATATATATGAGCGACCAGAGGGTAGTGGCAAGGACCTCATAGGTCCAGAGGTAGATTTCATGCAGGTTATCAACGATATGTTAGCTATTCAATGGAACATGTCTCAGTCCTTGGCATAGGTGGTTGATATATTGGCTAGAGTGGGCACCCCAGATACACAAGTCCCGCATGTAGCATAGGGGAACTCGGAGCAGGAAGTAGACCCCAGTCACCCTCTCGCACATACACCTCTGTGAGTAGGATTCCCAGACCCTTATTTCCCAGTTTCCAGAGGGCACCCCTGGTAGGAGCACCGCCATTGATAGCACAAAGGCCACCCACTCATGCCGATGACATTGCAAAGTATAGGAGGGAGTATGCAACATTGGGTCATGACTTCCATCAGGACATGACCTTAGTCGAGTACTATGGAATCAAACTCAGGAACCACCCCAGAGAGCCGCAGAGGGGAGGACCACAACAATAGTAGGGGCATAACCTCGATTTCATCCAAAAAGTTGGGAAACTCACCATCCCTTTTTCAACGGATCGTCCAAATACACCGCCAGAGCTTGGGTATAGAATCTAGACACGTATTACAAGCTCAACCAGATGACCGAGATAGAGGCCATTAGTTTTGCGACCTTACACTTGGAGGGTGAGGCACATGAGTGGTGGTATCATGGACTGGTGACATTGGGCCACAATTGCATAACCTCCTATAGGGAGTTTACAGATAGGCTCATGGATAGGTTTGACAGGAAGGATCCCGAGATACACTTCAGGGATCTAGCCTAGTTGAGACAAACTAGCACAACAGAGGTGTTCATCACAGAGTTTCAGCGGGTAGTCATGGAAGTGACAGATATATCAGAGCCTAGGTTGATCATGCTATTCATAGAAGGACTCATAGAGCCTTTGAGAGGATGGGTGAAGGCATACATGCCTCCCACTTTGCACGATGCCATCCTTCGCACTCGAGATCTGGTAGACTTAGTGCCAAAGACTAAAAATTTCTCCAAACCATTTGTGCCCCAGAGGGATCGAGACAGGAAGCCATTCCAAATATGATGGAAGGGCAAGGAGAAGTTGGATGATGAGACTAGATGAGAGCTTATGAGGAAGAATCTTTTCTTCAGATACAGAGACCCTTGGGTCTCAGGCCACAGGTGCATGGGCAAGGGAGAGATTCATTATATTGAGGTAGAAGAAGACAGCGTGGACAGTGAGGAGGAGGAGCAGGACAGTGGATCCACTAGTTCAGAGGAGGAGTCAGCACCAATAGAGGAGAAGCCTCCCCATAGACCACCGACACCGACAGGAGCCCATCCTCCAGTAGTCCCACAACTGCCATAACATGCTAACATGAGGAAATCAACAAAGGGAGATGTCATATCGACCCTTTCTGGTGTTCCCAGGTATGATACCCTCCATATCAGAGGGATTATTCAGGGGCAATGAGCAATCACCCTAATAGATGGTGGGGCCACCCACAACTTCATCGACGCTTCACTAGTATCGAGACGGGCACTTCAGATAGAGGAGTTTGAGGGGCTTGATATTGTGGTAGTAGATGGCCACACAATGTAGTGTCTAGATAGAGTTCCAAACTTAGAGATGAAGTTAGGCAACTACACAGTGAGAAACACATTTTATGTGGTTGACCTATCGGACACATATGTGGTGTTAGGAGTTTAGTGGATAATTACCTTGGGAAAAATCACTACCAACTACCAAACCTTGGAAATGGGATTCAAAGATCAGGATGGGAAGAAGTTTGTTCTAAGAGGTATGTCGATAGGAGCACCCGGGATAGTTTCAGCTAAGAGGATGGGGAGGATATTTAGACATGGGGAGGTAGCATATGCCATAGAATCCTTGATCACTACTAAGAAGGATTCAGAAGGTCGACAACAATACCATATAGAGATCAAGAATTTATTGGGATGACATCAGCAGGTCTTTGAGGCAATTCCACCAAGGAGACCACCTGACAAGGGGTTTGAGCACACCTTGAGTTGGAGGAGGGGACCAAACCTTCACCCCCCCCCTATCGTCATCCTAGGAGATTCAAGGATGAGATAGAGAAGGAAATCAAGGAATTGTTGGCGATGGGACACATCAGACCGAGAAGTAGCCCATTTGCTTCTTCAGTTGTCTTAGTTCCGAAGAAGGATGGCACCATGAGGATGTGCATTGATTACCAAGCCTTGAACAAGAAAACCATCAAGAACCGATACCCTATCCCACGCATTGATGAGTTGATGGATGAACTACATGGGGCAGTTTTCTTCACAAAAATTGATCTACGCTTTGGATATCATCAGATCAACATCCGAGAGTAGGACATAGAGAAGACGACATGTTGACGTCATTTTGGACACTTCGAGTTCCTGGTTATGCCATTTGGGATAACCAATGCACCCTCTACATTCCAGTCTTGAATGAACCATATATTCAGGGATCAGTTAAGGAAATCAGTCTTGGTTTTCTTCGATGACCTCTTGATCTATAGCCGATCATGGAAAGAGCATATGAGGCACCTGGATGAGGTATTGAGCATCATGGAGGCACAGTCATTATATGCCAAAGAGCCCAAGTGCGAGTTCGGTATGACAGAGCTGCTTTACTTAGGCCACATCATCAGTGCATAGGGGGTACATGTGCACCAAGAGAAGATCAGGGCCATTCTGGATTGGACGATGCCCAAGAACGTGACATAATTGAGGAGCTTCTTCGGGCTGTGTAGCTATTATAGGCGGTTCGTCTAGGGTTTTTCTCATCTTGGAGAACCACTGACAGATATTACCAAGCATGGGGCCTTCATATGGACTGAGAAATCACAGGAAGCCTTTGATCACATGAAGGAAGTCATGGGCACTTGTCCAGTGTTGGCACTACCAGACTTCACCTTGCCATTTGTACTAGAGTGTGACGCATCCAACGAAGGGATCAGTGTAGTTTTGATGCAAGGAGGACACCCCATTGTATTCAAGAGACAGAAGCTTAGTCAACCTGAGAGGTTGTACTCCATTTATGACAAGTAAATGTTGGCAATCATGCATGCCTTGACCAAGTTCAGACAATATTTGATGGGCAGCAAATTCGTGGTCAAGACCGATCACAACAGTTTGAAGTATTTCCTTGAGCAGAAGGTCCGCAGTGAGTGCCAACAAAAATGGTTGATGAAGGTAGAGGCATTCAAATTTGACATAGAGTATTTCAAGGGGAAGAAGAACATTGTGGCCGATGCATTATCGAGGAGACCTACGGCATGTTCTTTGATGGAGATTTCAACAGATTGGAAATCCCACTTGTTAGTGGAATATTCCAAGAACAAGTTCGCTTGTGAGGTGATGGATGGGAAGATATAGGATGACTGGTATAGGGTCATTGATGATGTCATATTTTAAAAGGATAGAGTCTACTTGGTTTCAGATTCATGGCTTAAAAAGAAGATCCTCACCATAGTTCATGATTCACCTCTATCAGGCCATCAGGGTTTTTTCAAAACCTACGGACATATCAGAGAGAGGTTCTCATGGAAGTGCCTCAAACAAGACGTTATGAGACATGTCAATGAGTGTGTGACTTGCCAATAGAAAAAGTCATAGCATACTCTTCCAACAAGGCTACTCCATCCACTCCCCATTCCAGAGAAGAAATGGGAGAGTATATCTATGGACTTCATCACAGGTCTACCCAAGGTCTAGGGTAAGGACTGTATCTATGTAGTGGTCGACATATTGACCAAGTTTGCTCACTTCTACGCCATACCGACATAGTACAATGCAGTTCAGGTTTCCGATATTTTCTTCAGGGAGGTCTTCAGACTTCATGGGTTTCCAAAGAACATCGTCAGTGACAGGGATAGTCGGTTCATAGGGAAATTTTGGAGGGAGTTGTTTCGGTTAGTGGGGACAGAGTTGACACCTAGCACCAACTATCACCCTCAGACAGATGGGAAAATTGAGATTTTCAACAAGTGGGTTGAAGGGTATTTGACGAACTATGTAGGAGGACATCAAAGAATGTGGGTAAAGTGGTTACATTTAGGAGAACATTGCTACAACACCACCTTCCACATGTCCATTGGTATGACACCCTTCCAAGCATTGTACATATATGATGCTCCCACTTTGGTAGACTTGGTCTTCAGGGAGAGTAGAGATCCCAAGGCCAAGGATTGGATCATAGAGAGTCAGGAGATTCTCAAGTTGTTGAAAGAGAACTTGCAGACGATGCAAACCCGACAGAAGATAAGTGTAGACAAACACGGGATAGAGCGCAGCTTTGAGGTTGGAGATTTGGTTTTCTTGAGACTCCAACCCTACAGACAGTCATCTATGAAGAAGAGTGGGGCTGAGAAGCTCAAGCCCAGATTTTATGGTCCTTACAGGATCATGCGCCGAGTAGGCGAGGTTTCTTACGAGCTAGAGCTTCCAGAGGGGAGAAATATTCATAACGTGTTCCACGTGTCTTGCCTCAAAAAGGTAGTGGGACAATTCATTAGAACATCAGAGGAGCTTCCCCCGTTGGATGAGGAGGGACAGATGGAGTTAGTTCCGGAGGAGGTTTTGGAGTTCTAGGAGAATAAACTGAGGAGTAGGGTCATCAGAGAGTGTTTGATCAGATGGAGAGGGCTTCCAGTAGAGGGTGCTACTTGGGAGAGTGATTAGGTGTTGAAGCACCCTGGACTGATATTGCTTGAGGACAAGCAATTTCGGGAAGGGAGGACTGTAATGTCCCTTTCCAAATAGGAGCTCTAGAGAGGAGGCTTAATGGTCTAAACTACCCCGTTAGACTATAGCCAGGGCCAAAGAGGGGTAAACATGGTTACTAGAGGTCACTACAGTCACAGGTGTTATATTCGGAAAGTGGCATTGAGCTAAAAAGGGTTAAAAGTGATTTTAAGTCATTATGAGATAAAAATAGAAGTCAACAGTGAATTAAGGTTTCAACAGTGATTTAGGGTTTCAACAGTGATTTAGGGTTTTGGAAGTCAACAATGAATTAGGGTTTCAGCATGATTTAGAGTTTTGTAAAGCTATAAAGGAAGGGTCAACGACCTAATTCATCATTATGCAGATTATGACTTGTCATTGAGGATAAGAGGCACATCTCAGGAGAGATAGTTCAGTGTATTCCAGGAGGAAGACACCAGTTGGTTGATTTCGGTGTTGAAAGACACACCCTAGTCACCGGGAATATCATTCAGGTCTTCCATCATTCTTCATTGATTCCGCAATGCTCCCATATTCCGGGTATTATATTTTAGTTGCTTATTTGTATTCCAGCTAAGATCCTTTTGTCTTTTTATCTAGCCGAGTGTTGTTATTTTATTCATCCGCAGTTGCTTATTTGTATTCCGGCTAAGATCCTTTTGTCTTTTGATCTAGCCGAGTGTTGTTATTTTATTCAGCCGCAGTTGCTTATTTTTATTCTGGATAAGATCCT
>JASDQU010739441.1:146262-191929 GCA_032191745.1 Picea mariana | reverse complement strand
TATGGCTAAGATCCTTTGTATGTTGATCCAGTCGAGTATTGTCAGTTTATTCATCCACATTCAGCCATTTTGTAATCCACAGAGATATCATAATACAAACTTTGCAGTCCTTTGTCACGTTTATTATTTGTATGATCATTTATATGTTGTAAACCTTTGATCCTACACACACATTAGCAACGTTTCCTAGACTATCCAAGTCAGGAACATTACAGGGGTGTCATTTTCCACCCAACCGTAGGCACATCAACTCCTGGAAGGATTTACCACTGGCCACCCCTAGCTAGATCATGATGCTCTGAGAGAGATTATTCCTTCTATTCAACAACAACCAAGGACAGAGGCTACTCTCTTCCTTCCATAGGATTTTGGCTGATCGGTTTTCTCTCCACCAAGCAAGGGGTTCTACAATGAGTGCTTCCTCAGTCACTCATCTTCTCTACCACCCCATTTATCATCTTGGTTAGAAGAAACTGCCCAACAATTCCTGTACCCAGAAAAAATTCATTTTTCAGTTCTCTTCTGAACTAGAGAGTTGTATATGCTCTCCCTCTTGAGAAATGGTCACCAGACCCATTACCCTTGCATCCTCTCTTCTAACCATGATTTTCCTACCTTTTATTTCCTTCCTCAGAAAGATTTTTTGGGTCCAATTCTCAATTTTGTGGGTCAGGTCAGGAAGTTTCCAGATGGGTACTCTGCCCATTTCCTCATTGACTCTTAAGGAAGAATTCCCAACTCCCATCTTGAATGGTAATTAAATTCTCTGGTTCAGAGGATTGTTTTGGGTCTGATCGATTTAAATCCAGCAGTGTCCTAGTCTATTATGGGTCATCTCAACCATTACTAGTTCCCCTCACCATCTCTCTCATGCATAATGATATACCTTGGCAACCCCTTCAGCAGTTATGCAACATCTTCCATTTTATTTAGTAACAGAAATATATACATTACCTTCTATAACAAAAGGTTCATCAATTCCAACATCCACACATAATCATTCTTCCCATAGTCTTTTAACAGGCTATAGTCATATTTACAAGCTGGGGGAAACATGGGTATCATACTATGCAATATAAAAGTTCAAAAGGTTGGAGGATACATTTTTATAAGTTGTGGATGTCCACATGCCCAAAAGAGCGAGAGATGTCTATCGATGTGGAAGAATTTGTTTACAATAGGAGAGCCACAGTGTAAATAGATGCGATTCTTGAAAAGGATGACACCATCCCTAATAGTTAAACATGGGCTCTTCTTTCCATAAATAATTTCTAGTTGAATTATTGTAGGATCCATTATGTACTCAGTAAGGAGTTCTTATATTCAAGCAGAGTATCTATTTAAGATGAAGTTAAAGGTGGGTGGTTCATATCATTGAGATAAAGTATATGCAACAATTATCTCTTTACCCTTCCTTTAGATGATCTCAAAGTCTAGGATTTGTTACACCTCGTATTGTATGAGGTTCCACTTTGTGATTTTCATCAAATCGATGGAAATTTGTTGTTGGTTCCTTGGAGTTATTGGACCGACTTGTAGGGACTCATCTTCATGACATAATATCATTTGATGGAGGTGTTTGGTTGGGGTCTCACTTCTCATTGGTTGGATGATTATTCTTTTTGCTTGGTAGTCTTCCCACATGTGATTACCTTGGTGATCACCCCTTGTTTTACTTTTGATGAATGTGGAGCATACTATCTCATTATAGTGGTTTGGTGCAGTTGTTGGATTGATGGGAACCACTAGGTTAAATTGAATTATTGCATTTGAAGTGGTTTGATGTGCTACTATTAGTGCATATGTGCTACTGTGGTAGTGGAGCACCAATGTTTTGTTCCATGGTGCGTTGTAAAGGATAAAGCATCAAGAATGAGGAATCCAATGAGATGCCCCACTATGCCAATTCAGGAAATATATGTCTTGATGTGATTTTGTAAACAGTACCAGTGCGTTTGGTTAAAATGGTTTCACCAGTACATTAAATTTTATAAATTATTATGTTAGTAGTGAAGTTAATTAAGTGAAATGTATCGGTGCAAGTTGAATCCAATTATGCGTCGATTGTGGGTGTTCTAAATGATGCACTGGTTTGTTTTTATAATTTATCGCGGTGTTATTTCTTGAATGAAACCGATGTGTAGATATATATGAGATGCACTAGTGGAGGTGCTTACTTTGAATTTAACACAGTACACAACTCTTTGAGGTGAGTCGAAGCGTTCAGGTGCACCATGTGGAATTGGAAAAAAATGCCAAATTTCAAATTAAATTCAAATTTTAATTGAATAACAAAGCAAATAGGAAGGTAATAAAAACAATTCTCAGCCTCTTATGTCCTGAGGAGGAATGGTTTCACCATTGAGAGGAAATAAAAATTCATGGTAATTTCCAAAATTTGGAAGTGTGTGGAATCTATCAATAGAGCTATACAAGTTGATGTAGAGCACCAAAAACATGGCGTCTTTGGAAGGACAGTGAGTACCAATGCTTGCTTGAGAGTTTGGAAACATGAGAAGCACTATAACAATGAAAATAAATTTTGTAATTTTTTTTATTTACCCTACTGTGGTGTGCCTGACAACAGTGAGGTGCACTAATGCGTAATGTTCAACGACACCGATGCGCTTTATTTAGTGCATGCAATTTTTATTATAAATGATGATGGTGCTTTTGAATATTGACGCATTAATTCTTTATTGTTTGTACCAACATTAAAGGCACACCGATAAAAAAAAACTCCATAAAAACCTTCGGCTACCCTCCTCTGCTAACAACCTATGCTATAAATAGAGAAGGGATATATTTTTTGGGGAGATTCCATAAAAACCTTTGCAAGAATTTTTCTCATTGTAGTGTAGTGTCGATAGGGGAAAGTATGTTGACTCCTAGGAATAATAGGAACTCCCAAGGACCAACATCCAAAGTATGGAAACTTAATATCTATATCTAGAAACAAATGCCACAATATGTGGTGAGCTACCTGAAGGCAAATTCCCTCATGAGGGTTGAGACAACTCACACATGTCCAGGAATTTGGTACAATCAATTAGACCACTAAACCATCAAGTGTACGAATATCAACAGCGTGATAATGAGTTGAATTCAAGAATGTGAGAAACAACCAAATCAATGAGTGATGAGGATTCTCCCTACTTGGTCTGAGGTAACCCACCAATGAAGACTATGAGCCCAAGGTACACTATCCTATAAACCAAACCCCTAGATAACATGTGTTGAAGTCGATAAGGGAAGGTTTGTTGGATTCAAGGGACAAAGGAATCCTTGAAAACCAACACAAGGTAGAAAACATAGGATAACTGAAAGAGACTAACACCAAGGCATGTCAAGAAGGAAAATAGATATGGACTCATAAATTCCATTTCTTAGAGAATAAAGGCAAGGCTGGATTGGAAATAATTAAAATCATTCCATAGGGAATGGTTGAGTATTGGGAAAAAGGTTTTTCAATGATGAATCAGTAAAAAGGGGACAAGTACTAGATACGAGAAACTCATGGAGACAAGGGTGAATTGTAGCAAGACACAAGGAACTAAACATACTCCATGGAACACAAGGGATACTCATCATAGATGCTATGAACAAGGGTAACAAAGGGATATTTCCATGAATGAAACATGTGCCAAAGAGGCATAAGACCCTCTTGATATTTCCAAAGGGGTTCAAAGGGGTTATGAAATATCACTATGAAGGGACAATGGTCCTACCAAATGATATATCCAATGTGTCAATAATCACAATATCCAAAAGAAATCCTCAGGGGGAAACTAGGTGGAAAAATAAGGGGAGAAAGAGGAGAGAAATGCTCGAGTGAGCAACTAAATGAATGTAATACTGAAGATGAAAATTACATAAATGGAAGTAATTATGAGTAGGGGCATGAGTGGTAATATCCTCGAGGGTTGGTGAATGATGGTATAAAAATGAAGAATCCTAATAGTATGGATGAAGTAAAGGGATTTCAAAATGTGATAATTTAGATAATGAAACATCAACCAATCATGCAGGAGCCTGAAGAGTAAGGATTTCAACATGCTGAGGAAATATATACGAGTCTTAACTTTGGGGATCACACATTTGAGTTCTTTCCAATTTAAATGATATTTATCAATCTTTTGTCCTTCCATCTTCGCCCAAGTAGAATATTTTAGTCCATACGTATTCTATATATAGTGGATAAGTTGGGCACAACTTCTTTTGATGTTTGATTAGGCATGCATTAAAACCATACAAAGATGTCTGGTATCCGATTTCTTAAATGAGAAATCTATTTGGCACATAATTTGGAAGCATATGAGGTGCTTGTGTAACACCATATATCCTGATATAGGTGAAGTATTCATCCAGGTACCAATATCCAATGTTTTTCAATACTTCTATAACCTTTGTAGATATCCTTGGACAAGGTTTAGAAAATATGAGCTCAAACAATGGCACTAGGATGCCATCATAGATAAAGGAAAACTGAAATGTGTACCCGTTCTTCCATAAATCGTTGAAGTAGACATGAACATGGGGATTACTTAGGGACCAAAAATAGCCTAGCCTTGAAAATTCATTGGAAGCACAAACACATCCAATAGGTAGGAAGACATATAAAACTTTAGGGTTCTTGAGAATGCATCTATTTGAGCCTTTCTTATAGCTTCTACCAGTGTGTTGGATAGGATATTAGCCTAGTTTAAAAGTTTTCCTCTCACAATTATCTCATACATCATTGGCACACAACATATCCTCACATGAGTTTCATCTTTCTCTCCATAGGTATGGCTTACCAATTGGGATGCCCATGTGCATCCTAACCTGAGGTGTATGGTAGAGAAAGGATTACTGCTCATATCTTTAAAATCCATTCCTTCCTCATACCAATTAGAAAATATTTCATAGCAATTATGGTCATGAGTAAAGAATCTCAAACACTCATTGGTGAAGTAGATTTCAACCTTTGGAATCTCGTAGTAAACTTTACAGTATGCTGATGTGAATGATCCAACACACTTTTCCTGGTCATTTAGAATCCTATTGGTGATCAACTATGTATGTTGTATCAGATACATGATTACTTCTACACATGGAAATACCATATTTCTTGTTGTTGCATTGTGTATGAAGGATTTCTTCAAATGATGTGCTATGGAAAGTTCTTATTATTCTCTTTCATTCAATTCCTCATCATCTTTGAGCCCATTCACATCTTTAATCAAAATAAAAAGTTCATTGTATGTGTGGGCCCCATCAATTCCAATAATGTTACAGGAAGAATATGCATAAATGGGAATTTTAACCTCTTTAGCAGGTTGGGCTTCCATGATTGGCTACTTTCCCTTGAAATATTTCTTCTCCTTTTTATTTGACGACTCTAATATTGTGGGGATTCACTTTATTTTTGGTGTTGTTTCCTTAGGATCCTCTATGATTTCAATTGGATCCTTTGGTTGGCCCTTTATTTATTTCTCTTGCACACATTTCTTCTTTCTCTTGTATCCTTTGGTAGCCATATAGAAATTCCTACATGTTAGCACAACACATAAAATAGGGAATTAGGGTTTACATTGAAAATTGAATCAAATGTATTAATGGATTCCTTCTAGCATTTCAAAATGAAAAATAGTCTTCAAGGACGATAACATTGACCCCAACTTAAGGTGCATGCTTTTGTAGTAGACATAGAACTTTGAATTTTTAGCTAAGATTTATTGTTGGAAGCTGGGCCTTATCAAAATCAATTTGTAGGGAACAACAAAGGAAATCAGAGCTACATGTAAGTGGCCCATGCAGATGTGAATGTTTTTTGAGGATGGAAATAAAAAATATATCAGGATGCCTTCAATCACTATCTAGATTCAAACTAAATAATGCACCTAAAATGCAAGAGAATGCACTTGTCTAGCTCATTTTAAAAGCACATCCTGCTAAGCGAACAAGATAATTTTAGAATTGAATACATGGTTAGAAAAGATGATAGATAATCAACTTTTTCTAGGTTGTAACACCTAAATTCCTTTGCAATTTCAAGCATTACAAGGGGTAACTAATCATTGGTTTAACATATTGATAATTTGATTAAATGTACTTCTACGTTTGAATTCAAATTTCTCATTCAAACACACAAACGACAAGCTTTCATTTCTTTATAAGTTCAGAAGGTGGTGGTTCGAGTTATGACACCATCAAATTGGGAAAATACAAGACATGATTTAAAAGTATGTTAATGCACAAGTGATATATATATATATATATATACATTATAAAATTCAATCCAAAATTTTAAAATCATGTGTGTGAAGAGCTCAAAATCAAAGGGGTCGATCTTAGAATTTAGGCTGATTGAAGGATCATAATCCATTCTCACTATGTTTGAAGAAGGCGAAATCGATTTGGCCATTAGACCTGATCATGAAATTGAAGCAAGATTTTTCAATAAGGAGGCATGATTTGAAGGTTTATACTAATTAGGAAATCGAGGTGAGTTATGAGCATTCAATGGAAAGAAGGCTTGGTTTTTAAAATTGGGTTTATTACAATTGAACTCTAAACATTTTTTGAAAAAAATACTTCTCATTTGGGAACAAGAGTTTGAAGGTGACATGGAGGATTGAAAAATATCAAAGAAGTGAACAAAAGGTTGGTGGAAAAGGAGGTTGATTTTCAAATTGGGGTCCAATTGAAAAGCGAGGACCCCTTCTTGCTACTGTTTGATGGGGAAATCTTGAATTGGAGATCGGTCCCAATTGCAAAATTAGGCCATGATTTCAGGAGCCTATGTGACGGGAGATCCTGATTCAGAAATTGACTTTATTGAAGAGTCAGGCCTAAAAAATGGTTTGGCCTAATGTTTGAAGAGGATATAAAATAAAATAAAAAATTTAAACAAAAACCAGAAGTTTAAATGGTTCAAATGTTGATAAAAGGCCCTGATCTCCAAATCGGGGCAAGGTTCAACAAAGGGAGGTAATGTTAGGGCTTGATTAAAAAATTGGCAGGGAGGAAAGTTCGAAGGTAAGAAGAATGGGGCCTAATATAAGGATCAGGGAAAAATTCAAAAAGTAAGAAAGCTAAAAACCTATTATAGGAAAAAATCAATTCAAATTAAAAGGGATGAAACTAAGTCATAATCAAGAGAGTGAAATATGGAATCTCATATAAATTATTCATTTCAAAATAATTGAAAGAAACAAGGTTTCAAGGCAATGAGGATATAATATTAATATAAATCTAAAAATAGGAAGAACGAGGGGGGGCCCAAGTTTTTCTCAAAAGTTAGGGGGGATTGTTGAGGGCACAAATCTTACCCCTATTGATCCATATTATCCCTCCTATACTACTAGAGTAGGAGACGAACCTCCTAATCCCCTTTGAAATAATTAGAAATAATTATGGTGATAACATGCATCCTTATCTAAGCCCACAAGATGGTTTAAAAAAGATGTTGTATAACCATTACTCAATACAGAGAAAGAGATTAAGGATAGACAAACCTCTATCCAATTTACTGAGGGAAGAATAAACCCAACATGTAACAAAATAAGTGTAATATAAATCCAATACACCCCATCCTAAGCTTTCAAGAGATCAAGATTTATAATAAAAGAAAACAATATTTCAAGAGATCAAGATTGTATGTAGGGCCTCCTCTACCACTCTCACTGCATCATGGATATGTCTTCCATTTAAGAAGCCAAAATAATCTAAGTAAGTTTACTTGGTGAGTATTGACTTTATCCTTCGAGCTATGATTTTTTCTATTATTTTATAAAAATCATTGCACAACAAGATTGGCTGAAATTACTCAAAAGTTTTCGGGGAGTTGTTTTGGGAGTCAAGGAAAGGAATGTTTAATCAATAGCCCCAACAATTTTTATGAACACTCTACACTCTTCTACAATTGTCAACAAATCCTCTTCCACAAGCTCATAGAAATCAATGTAAAATTATATCAGCCACTCATCTGACCATATAATTTTATCCCTTTGAAAATAAAACAACTACTTCCTTTAATTAATCTTTGGAGATATGGGTCATCAGTTGGTTAATTTGGTTCCCTTCGACAAAAATTATCATGAAAGAAGAGATTTTAACTATTTCTGCTATATTATCCCCTTCTATATATTTGAAGAGAGATTGAAAGTGTGGTGTACCTACTTCTAATACTCCCTTGAAGCTATTGAATTCCTCTCCCTCATGATTCCTAATTTCCCAAATAGAGTTTGATATTTTTCTCATAGTTGTAAAGTTGTGAAAGAATCTAGAGTTCTTGTCCCCTTTTCAACCTATATGTCTTTTCTCTTTATCCTCCATTTTTCACTTTCCCAATTAAGTAAATCCCTTCTAGACTTCCTCCAATTTCTTTAGGAATTGATACTTATCCTTACTAAATACACCACTAGAATTCCTCTCATATATCTTCTCAATATGCACTTCCATTGTGTTCAAATGCACATGATAGTTTTTTTTCTTTTCCATGACTCATTCCTTGGTTTTTTGTTTGATTGTTTTAAAGGACTCACAAAACTGGATCAATATTATCCCTTTTTCCTTKTTGTCTATATGCTTCCATTCCTAACTTACCATCTCCATATATTATTTTTTTCATGCCAATTATGGTTAAATTTGAAAGGTGTTGGGGGCCTAATATCATACCCATCCATTTGAAGAAAAATGGGGGAGTGATATGAGATTCCTTCYAAACCCACCCAAGATCTAATCCTTGCAAATTCTTCAAGTATTCCATTGAAAACAAAAAACCTATCTAGTCTTTCAGAGATACCCTCATCCCCCAAGTGATTGTTCCTCCAAGTTGGAGTCATATCGTTAGGTTCAGTACAAGTATGTTTCTTCAAATTTATGTAGGAATTTTTTTTCAAGGGGATCAAGCTTTCCATATGAAGTTCTAATTGCCCCCTACTATTAGATTTCATCCCTTAATGGAGTATTATTCGAATCATATTTATTATAATTCCTTCCTATTGGAGTAAGGGCCATACACATTGAAAAATGTGAATGTATTATTTAAGCACAAGGACTGTAATTCCACTTGGATACCTAAATGTATTTGATTCGAGGATATAAAATGAAATTTTTTGTTCCAACTCATTCATAGATCTCCTGATCTACCTTAAGAATTAGTAGCCACAAATTCCCATCCCTTTAAAAACCCTTTCAAGGAACCTATATCTGCATTGAACATGGCCATCATTTCTTGCAAAAAAAGAACATCAACATTGCAAGAACTAACTAACCTATGGATATCATTTTTTTATGGGATTCCCCCGACCCTTGAATATTTATAGAGAGAAGCATCATTTTAAACCTTTCTCGAGGATTTCCTTGTTCTAAGGGTCTCATGAATGGTACTTTGTTTTCCTACTTTCAATTCTCTTTTTTCTTTCTCCATAGCTAGATTAATATATAATTTCTTCCCTTGCATAGAACCTATGATGAGATCTCCACCATCCATTTGTATTCCTCCCATAATTTTTTATTCTTAACCATTTCCCATATTAGGTTTATTGGAATGAAGATGGTATTAGGACTCCATTTTTTTTCCACTAGGCCATTTAAAATTTTCCTCTCTTGAGTGTTGTTATCATTTAATATGACATCCCTATCACATACCTCATTTATGAGCATGGATTTAGACTACTCAAGTGTTACCTATACATTTTTTTTCACCTCTTCCTTATTAACTTCCATTATCTCTAACTCCTTGGTGACACTCCCCCCTACTTCTCTTGCCAATGGGACATTTTGTTTTGATTCTACATTTGTATTGTTCAACCCCTCTTATTTTGGAATAATGGACTATATTGACACACAATCTTGTAGTTATATGCTAAATAGGGAATATTTGTCCTACTCCCTCTCTTCCAACATATTTCTTGACAAATATGGGTCTTCTATGTACTTAAAATATTCAATCTGAAGTACCCTCCGCTCTTTGCAACCTTCCACATTCACACCTGGAACAAGCCACTCTCCATTCTATTAACCTAGTTTATCTTGGCAGGGATCCACTTTGTTTGGAGAGGCACTATAATATTTGTCTTTTTCCATTTTCATATCAAACTAAAGCCCTTCTCCTTTATGTTCACATAGTATTGATAGAAATTGAATCTTAAAGGAACATTTTGGTAGTCCAACATCTAGATAAAACTCCACTTCCCATAAGAGATTTTCATTGACTTGGGTAACCCTTTCTCGAGGTCTATTTCCACACAACTTTTTGCAACAATTTTATCAAAGTTGTAGTTATGATTTGGAATTAGGGTTATGAAATTACCTAGTGTGTTCCCAATACTATCCAAAATTTGTTCTATCCACAACTCAAGAGGGGTTCTTGAGGGATTGAACTAGATTGCTTAATTGTTACCAACTCTCTATGTATGTAATGACCCGATCTAAAAATACAAAAAATAATTACAGAAATTACCAGATAAACTTCAATAAAATTTAAGAGCATTGAGAGATGAGGAATTCACACGCTTCGAAGTAACCAACATACTTGTAGTATGGGGAATGGATATTGTAGTGATACCTTGATCTTGATATGGAAAATGAAAACACAAAATGGGGGACGAATCACCACCCAAACACAGAACTTGTTACTTTACTCTTTAGTAGTAGGTCACCTCAAGCCCTCAATCTACTACTTATCCAAGAATATTAAGCCTTGTTATCTCTATAGACAAGCCAAAGAGAAATGCCCTTTTATTCTTCTTTTCCCTCTTCATATAGAGTTCATCCATGGTAAAGAACCAAATTGTTGGCACAGGAGCAGACCCAGGGTTCAACTCTAACAACGCACCAACAAGACCTAACTACTGGCCCTTTCAGCAACACCATTGGAGAAGATGCAGTCTCACCCGAAGTAACAATAAGGGGTTGCAGGACACAAGTGTCTACAACAAGAGGAAATGAAAAGTGGGTCCAAAACAAAAACACACGGAGATCTAATTATGCTTAAACAACCTCAAATCTACTTCGTACAATTATATCCCAGATCTAGCACAGTAATGGAACAAAAAAAAACAGAAAGTAAAGAACACAGCATCAACCACGGAGGACAACAAGATATATGTGGTTCACCCTCTCCCTAGGGTTATGTACACAGAACTGCGTTTCTTGATATTATATGAAAACATATAGTTCTATCTGTGCACTTAGCTTGCAAATCTCTCTCTCTTTATCTTCTCTTCACCCCTCCCTACGCACCCAGCTGCAGGGTTGATCTTCACACCCAGATGAAGATCTTACAATACAAACTCTCTCTTGATACAATACTTCTCTTACACAACAATACTCACTCTCTTAACCCACAATGACAAACTCAGAACGAACCCATCCCAGGTCCTCTAGACCTTTATTTATACATTACAATGAAAACTGTTTAGGTGTCCAAACCCTAGATACCAAAACCCTAGGTGTCTAAAACCCTAGGTCAACTTGACCCGCATTTTCAGGGCTTCGCCAGTCTATCTTTACTTCTTTCTCGCGAGGTGCTCCAAATCACTCATTGATGACTTTTTCTGCTTGTTGAGTTTTCCATAATCCATATTCCTTGTTTATCTATCTTCCTCAATCTCCTCGTTCAACGGTTCATTTTCTATTACTTCACTCCTTCTTTTATGTTTCTTTGACCAAATATCAATCAATGTTCCTTCTGCGTAGTTCGTACTTTTCCTTCTTTCCTTAATCTTCGCTTTCTTCCATAACCAAGGGCCAACATGCCCCCAAAACTCACATGTGACTCATCATGAGGCAATGTATGTCTGAACCTTCTGTTTCACTTCGTCTTCAGATTGTGTGGAGTAGCCTGCGATCTTTGCTCTGTTCTTCCCTTCCTTGTGCATACTGTCTTTTCTGTGTCTGGTACCCTGTTTCAACTGCACCTGGTACCTAGACCCTTCTTCTTATGCTTTTACTGAGAACTGCAAGGCAGCTGATTGTCATAGTACAATTTCAACTGGCTCCCATTCACTAAACTTTCCTTCCATTCTCCATTCAAAGTCTTCAACTGCGCAGCTCCTCCTTCTGTAACATAGGCAACCTAATATGGCCCAAGACAATGTGTCCTGCACTTCCATGGATGCTTCATGAACCTGTTGTCATATACCAATACCAGATCTGCTTGCCTAAATGCTTTCTTCTTGATATGCCTGTCGTGGTAGGCCTTCTCTCGTTTCTTGTGTACCTGCTGATGGAATCCTGCAATGAACCTGTCTTCTTCTAGTTCTACCAACTGCACAAGCCTATTTTGAACATCGCCAGTGTCATCCATATCTGTGAATGTTGTGATTCTTAGACTAGGAACCAAATATTCCATAGGTACCACTGCTTCTAGGCCATAAACTAGTTTAAAGGGAGTCTACATTGTCAACTTCTTGCAAGTGGTTCGATATGCCCATAGTACTGTTGGCACTCTCATATCCCAATCATCTCTGTTCACACTACAAATATTCATCAGCGCTGTCTCCAAGATTTTATTGAAAGCTTCGAGGGTACCATTTTCTTGTGGGTGGTAAGGTGTGCCCTTCTAATGGTGAACCTCAAATTCTTGAGTTAAGGATTCAATAGTCTTATTGATAAAATGTGTACCTTGATTGCTCATAAGGATATTCGGGCATCCAAATCGGGTTATGATATCATCAAATATGAACCGCGCAACTGTAGTTGCACTACAATCTTTAACTTCTCTTTCTTCTACCCATCTGGTCAAGTATTATGTCACAGTGATAATGTATTGTGCTCTGTGTACTTTCCTTGTGGGTGAATAAGTCCCACAAAATCAACGGCCCATTTCTTGAATTCCTGTAAAGTTAGCTGAGGTTCTAAAGGCATATCATCTCTTCTAGAGGGTTTCCCAACTCTTTGGCATACATCGTAGGCTTTGTAGTATTCCTTAGCATCTTTGTGTAAAGTGGGCCACTAGAGGCCAACTCTAAGAACCTTCTGCGTTGTTGGTTTCCTTGCATAATGTCCTCCTGCGATGTCTTCATGTGCTTTTGCAAACATCAGTGGTCTTTCTGCCTCCATAACACATCTTCGCAAGATCTCATCAGGTCCCATCTTATATAGCTGTCCAGCTATAAGTGAAAAATCTACAGCACAAACTACCATCTGTTTCTTCTGAATGATTGTATATTCCTGAGGTGCCATTCTTGTTGATAGGAACTGGAATATCTTGGCGAAGTGATCATCGAAATTTCTGATGGCCAACAACTGTGCATCTGGTAGTGTATCCTCCAAACTGGTAGGTTCCTCTCCATGCTCTAACCTAGACAAGTGGTTAGGTCCCTTGTTCATTCTTCCTGGCTTGACCACAATCTCAAATTCATTTTCCTGGAATAATAGTAGCCATCTTGATATTCTTCCCCCCAACACTGGCTTTTTGACTAGGTATTTCAACACAGAGTGATTAGTGAACATCTTAAAATGTCCTCCCAACAAGTAGTGTCAAAACTGTTGTAGCGTGTACACCATGGCTAAACCTTCTCTCTCAGTGGTAGTGTAATTTATCTGAGTTGTGGAGAGATTACTGCTAGCAAAGGATAACAGGTGTTCAATATCTCCTTCTCCTGGTTGTGCTAACACAGCTCCTAAGGAAATAGATGATTCATCGACATGCACATGAAATTCCTTACTCCAATGTAGGAAAACCATAATAGGGGCAGTAACCATTTTCTGTTTCAGTGTGTCGAAGCTTTGCTAACATTGTTTTGACCATTGAAACTGACAATATTTATTTAATAACTTCTCCATAGGTGTTGTTATCTATGCATAGCCCTTAATGAACTTTCTGTAGTATCTAGTATGTCCCAGCGTAGTGCGCAACTGTCTAACTGAAGTAGGAGGAGGTAGATCAATAATAATGGCAATCTTGGTAGGATCTACCAACAACCCCTGCTTACACACAATGTGGCCTAACATCACTCCAAAGGGTGAAAATAAGATACACTTCTTCAGGTTCAGGGAAATATGACATTGCCTGCACTTATCCAAAATTAGTCTTAAACATTCGATATGATTTTTCAATAAGATAAAAACAGTCCAATCATCAAAATATGCTTCCAAAAATTTATGTAAAAATTCCTTGAATGATTCGACCACCACCCTAGAAAAGATGGTTGGTGCATTATTCAATCCAAAAGGCATCACAGTTTACTGGAAAGAACCCCATTATGTTGCAAATGTAGTCTTATGGCAATCTTCCTTAGCAATCCTAATTTGGTGATAACCTGAAAATCCATTTGTGAATGAGTAAACTTCTTGTCCTCCCACATTATCTAACACTTCATCAGTAAACGGTGTAGGGAATGGATCATGTAAGAAGGCATCATTCAATTTCCTCAAGTTTACACAGATTCTGATCTCTTCTGACTTCTTATCCTGGACCACCATAGGGATAATCCATTATGATTCTTCAACAGGTTCTATGATTCTTGCTTCCAACATTCTGCCTAATTCAATCCTAACTTTCTTCTTATATTTAGGATTCAGTCTGTAGGGTCTCTTCTTGACTGGCCTTGCATCTAGCTTCAAGGGGATCTTCATTTCTCCCATGGGCCCTTTAATGCCCTTCATGTCTATGAACTTTGTTGGAAACAAGTCCTGATATTCATGCAGTAGTTTTGTGATCTTGTCAATAATGGCATCATCCCAATAATCTCCAATGTTTTCCAGCTTAGGTGCTTTCTCTGTTCCAATATTAACTTTCTTGATTTTAATTGGCTGTCCAATGAAAGGTAGTTTGAATCATGGCCCTTTTATGTCTCTCTGTCCTTCAGTTTCTGCAATGTTCACATTCTTAGGATCATCATCGTCATCAGCATTGATATTGTAACAACCTTGCAATTTCTGAAGAGGTGCAGTCCATTCATCTTCTTCTTGCTCCAAAGGGAGGTTAGGTGACTCCTTAAAGACTTGATGTCTTACAACTTGTAAAGCTTGATCCATTGTGGGGTACTGAATTTCAAATAAAAATGTAGCTACAAATTTCTAAGTCATATCGTACCAATCTGCAGTGGTGAGGCGCAGTTCTGCTTGCAGATACCAATTAATAGGCATTGTGTCCAAAGTGTTAATGAATTTATGCACCCACTGGTCTTGAGGAATGTTGCTCCAGTCTTCCTCGCAACTTCACACATGGTCCTTTGGGCAGCTCTGACTTGTGTATCAAACTTCGCACCCTTCGGCTTGTTCTGAAAAGTGTATTGTCCTCAAAGTGTGACATTATACCTAGTCAGCGATGTTCTTTTTGTGTGTTCCCCACCATCTCGCTGGCGTTGCTTTCAAGGCCTCATCCAGTGCCAAAAAACTTTTTTGTACTGGTACAATTTCTTTAAATTCCAATAAGAAAGTTTCTAAATCATTTAAACCATCAAATGTGGGAAAATTACTTACTTTTGTGCCAATCCAACGAACTTCCATGGTCAATCTAGCACACCTCCATGCAGAAACTTCATACATTTTGTTCTGTCAATTCTCTAGTGCTTCTTCCAAATTTGATGAGCATGTGCTATCACTTCGCCAGCTTAAATTCCCATCTGTCATAGGATTAATGTAATCCTGCTGCTTTGCTATCAATTTATATATATTCTCTAGCTAGTATGTGTGGTCTTCTTCTCTGATGGGTTCTGTGTATCTGCGACCTTCATCAGGATCAAGATGTGCAATGACCCTAAGGCCATCACCTTCAAATTTCATTCTTATTTTCTTTAAGTCAACCACGGTCGAATTGTTGAAAGCCCAATCAATTCCTAACAGTGTAGCATAAGGACAACTATCATCAACTATCTCAATCACCTTGAAGTCCACAAATGTTCTTACCCCATCGATGTCCACAGGGACATGCTCCAATATTCCAAAGGGGTTGACTACCTATTGATTCGACATCCTCGGCCTGATAGGGGATTAAATCAACTTAGGTTTTCCTATCAGTGCCCAGGTTTGCTTCATCATAACATTGACTTTTGACCCTAAGTCAAGGACCACATAATCTATGTCATAATATCCAATCTGAGCATTAAGGTGTAGTTCATTATTTGTCCTTCTCTTTCTGGATACTTGATTTACTTCTTTATTCAACAGAGGGTCTACCTTCCCTGGCTCATACTGTCTGATCAAGTGTTGTAGTTCTTGTACAACTCTTTCATCCTTAATCAAATCAATGAACGTATACAAGAAACTGACAAGCTTTCTTACCTCTTTTCCTTCTCGAGGTGATGCAGACTGATCAAATGCCAGAGGCATCTCACATTCTATCACTTCTAAGTGTGCCTTTGATGAAGAATCCCGATCTCTTATAAATTATCTTATTGCCTCTTCAAACGTCTGCTTTTCTTTCCTCAGATCAAACACTTGTGTCTTCTCTGCAACTCTTCTGACCCTTGATTCTTCTGTAATCTTTTCTAGAGTCACCCTGTCTTCTCTTGTAACAATGCCTCCTCTAGTGATAACAACAACTCTAGGATCCTCTCTGCGAGGTTCTGCTGAGATTAGTTGTACTTGTTGGTTTCCTCCTCGTCTCTCCTGGAGTTTGGATAACAGTGATGGAAAATCCTCAATAACATGTTCGAATGAGTTGCAGTAGCTGCAAGTGGTACAACAGTTCTGGAAATCTCTTTCCAAGTGACCTGGTTTTGCGCAGTTATAACAAATGATCTGACCTCGACTTCGACCCATGCCTCGTCCTCATCCTCTTCCTCTGAAACCACTGCGAGGATTGAAGTTTCCTCTTCTTGGAGAATTAAACTGCATAACATTTCCCTCCTAATGTACTTCGCCTTGAATCTTATATGTATCTCTTGACCTTTCATGCAAGAGATCATAAGCCCTACAATCCTTCTCATCATGCCCCACATATTTACAGAATGTGCAGTAAATATTGGTAGGTGTCTGGACATATTTTTGCATATAATAKCATCCACCAGGGCGATGTCTATTTCTACATACCTCGTACCATGATAGAGTAACCTACTCCAAAGGGCTC
This sequence comes from Picea mariana, assembly GCA_032191745.1. Lineage (NCBI taxonomy): Eukaryota > Viridiplantae > Streptophyta > Pinopsida > Pinales > Pinaceae > Picea > Picea mariana. The sequence continues at coordinate 174,921 of JASDQU010739441.1, read as the reverse complement.
GAAGCTCYAGAGGCCAAGTACTCATGAAATAGGGGACAATGTTCCTTATCATGGCCTTCTGATTTTCATCTAATACACCATATGTACTCTCTTTTATCTTTTCCCTTGTCTTTCTTCATATCTTCAACCTTCACAGATAATCTAGTTAGATGACTAAAACTTTGACTCATACGCGAGTTGGATTCTCCCATAGGGGATGATTCTAGCTTCATGGCGATCTCCAATGCCTCAGCCTGTGAAGCAACCTTCTGTTGCATCAGAGGAACTCTAATGTGTGGTAAGAGGGAAGCAATGAACCATTCCTTACTCTGCTCATATGGAATCTGAAAACTCAAACAACCTGTCAAGGTCTTAAACCTTTGATCAAACTCCCAAACAAGTTCAGCTACTCTCTGTTTGATTTCTTTCAGTTCTATAATGCACTGTGACTCCAAATTAGGTTTCTTGAATTCTGCACTCAGTGCCGTCTTGATATCGTTCAGTGGTTTAGTCTGTACAACTCATTTAACAAACTTCATGTACCAGCTCAGTGCATGGTCTCTCAAGGTAGTACTAAATTGATCTCTCTTAACATATTTGTCACTAACTTGCTTAATACTCTATACAACTTCGCATAAAAACTAGTGTTGATCAGGATCTTTAGATCCATCTCCTCTAAAGATAGGTAGCTTCATTTCATCTGCCATAGATCTTCCTAGGTTTCTTGACTAAGTATGTACTGAACTGCTGGTAACAGTGCTCTGAGTGCTCTGATAACTCTGGCTACTCTGGTTACTTAACACTGCTAAAACAATAGGAGGAGTAATAGTACTTACTTCGACATTCGATGCAGTTCTTGAAGTCTCTGATTCTTCTCGACGAGGTTCTTCAGTATTTTCTTACTCTGCCCCAGCAGACCCTGAATGTTCCTCATTCAATAACTCTTCTTCTTCACCACTGTAGAACCCTTTGTCCTGTGTTAGTGGTTCGTGGCTCTGCTCAAATAGGTTTACCAAAGGAACCTCTTTGAAGGTTCCCCCATTGCACATATGTCCCACCTCTGTGTCACTGTCGTTGTCTGAGTTCTTGAAAATTATCTCTTCAATCCGACAAATTATTGTATCTTCAAGATGTTCTTCTCATGCATTAGCATCTTGATCCTCAACTTCAAAAAGTGTAAATATTTTCCTCTAGGTCCCTTAAAGAAATATCTCTCCGCTTGGCTATATGACTCTACTCTGTCAACAACAAACTTGGTAATGTACCCTCCAATGGTGCTATCAAACCAGTGATCTTTTTCTCTTGACATGACGTTATCAACTCTCTTGACCTTCTTGATCAACATCGACGTCCAAACCACAGGTGGTCTAGATCTGATTTCAAACTGGGTATCTGCTAACCTGGCTAACAACTCGTATAACTCCTTATGAACTCCTCCAAATAAAATCTCATGCATATCAGTAAATATATACCTTCCCAGCCAATCCTCTGTAGTAATATTAGGGTTCTTGTTTTGAGCTTCAACGAAGTCCTTTTCTTGTTCTTCTAGCCACTTCTGAATCTCTGTCTTCGATGGAAACCACCTTGACATTCCCTCAAGAATATCCCAGTCTCGGCAACGGAACCATTTGTTGGCATAGGGGCAGACCCAGGGTTCAACTCTAACAGCGCACCAACAAGCCCTAACTACTGGCCCTTTCGGCCACACCTGCGGAGCAGATGAAGTCTCACCCAAAGTAGCAATAGGGGGTTGCAGGACACAAGTGTCTACAACCAAAGGAAATGCAAAGTGGGTCCAAAACAACAACACACAAAGATCTAATTATGATTTAACAACCTCAAATCTACTTCTCACAGTTATATCCTAGATCTAGCACAATAATGCAACAAAAAAATAGCAGAAAGTAAAGAACACAGCATCAACCACAGAGGACAATAAGATATATGTGGTTCACCCTCTCCCTAGAGCTACGTCCACATAAATGTGTTTCTTGATATTATATGAAAATATATAGTTCTATCTGTGCACTTATCTTGCATATCTCTCTCTCTCTTTCTCTTCTCTTCACCCTTCCCTGCGCACCCAGCTGCAGGGTTGATATTTGCACCCAACTAAATATCTTACAATACAGACTCTCTCTCGATACAATACTTCTCTTACGCAACAATACTCACTCTCTTAACCCACAATGACAAACTCAGAATGAACCTATCCCAGTTCCTCTACACTTTTATTTATACATTACAATGACAAACATCTAGGTGTCAAAACCCTAGATACCAAAACCCTAGGTGTCTAAAACCCTAGGTCAACTTGACCCGCGTTTTCAGGGCTTCGCCAGCCTGTCTTTCCTTATTTCACGCGAGGTGCTCCAAATCACTCGTTGATGAATTTTTCTTCTTAATGAGTTGTCCACGATCCATATTCCTTGTTGATCTGTCTTCCTCGATCTCCTCATTCAATGATTCATTTTCCCTTACTTTGCTCCTTCTTTTTTGCTTCTTTGACCACTTCGACCCAATATCAGTCAATGTGCCTTCCACGTAGTTCGTACTTCGCCTTCTTTCCTTAATATTCACTTTCTTCCATAACCAATGCCAACACAGATCCCTAGGATCCTTCAATTACTTCTTAATTAAATTTCAAGGTTTCACCATAATTGTTGTTACTTATTTGACCATCCTTTTTAATTACCCAAGTATCCATAATAAGTATTTATTATGACCCCATTTAGGATAATTATAATATAATTATTTATTATTATTTATTCATATAAGTACTTATTATGATATTTTTAGGAGAATTATTATATTCCTTTTATCATTATTACTTATTTACATTTAATAATAATACAAGGCATGAAACACACCCCTCCTTCAAGGAACTTCATCTTGAATTTAGTTTTTATTATGTTACATTTAGGTTTTTAATTAGCTCACCAATCCTCCACAACAACCACTGTTAGCTCATGTACATTCCACAACACCCTCTTATAGACTAGTATAAAGCCACCAAGTGACTACAATAGGCATTGAAAGTACAAATCACAACACCTGGGAAGCACAAGTACTCTCTATTTGTCCTTCCCACTTTCAAAACTGGGCCTAAATCCTACTGGTCTATCCGGATCCCCAAGGCTCAAGATCTCATCTTCCCAAGCAAGCATCTAGATCAGTACTCACATACATAGGAACCTCGAAATGTTGACCTAATCTCCCTCCACAAATACTAGGTACAACCCCAGACACAGAACTCTGATTCCACGACACCACCTGATCCAGGAGGATCTCGGTGGCCATCCATATTTTCCACTAAATCAACATTTCGAGCCTATGGTTTTGATAAACCATGATATTCACCCTTTTGATGGGGAATAGAATGTAATTCCATCTTCATTCGTTAATTACAAACATCAAGTAATGATTTCCTAGTGGTTTTATGTACATGCCTACAACATAGAGTTAATGCACCAGATCCCATTAGAACTCCATAGTTAAGTGCACCCATGCTAGATTAGTATTGGGATGGGTGACTAATCGAGAAGTCCTAGTGTTTTACATGCCTATGGCATTTTATAAACTTAGTCGAATTTACCCCACATGCATCATGAGATTTGTTCTCCTCTCACTCTCTCATACATAATTGAGGTAAAGTAGGCCCTTTAAGCATGCCATGGAGTGTGATCATCATCTTCTTTTGAATGAACGTAGCCATCACATATCTTCTCAGAGACAAGCTGCCACCATTCTAGCAAAGTCGTTCACTCTGTAATTTTACAGTTTCTGTACATTCTCTCATTAATATAAATTGTGCATTACTATATTTATGTATTTATTGCAATATCTTTGTATAGTTCATTGTTATATCTCTTCCTTCATTTCATTCTCAAAATAATCTGGATCAATGGTATCAGAGTAGTCTTCTCCTTGTCATTTCTCAAAGCAGGTCCCTGATGAGGTCAGATTATAGAGATTTGGGTCTCAAGCTGTTGGTTGTGGAACCTGATTATCTTCCTGTTTCATAGGTCTTTGTTTTCAACTGTGTTTATACCCCATGAATATTGTACACCCTAGAATAATGTACACCCCTCCACGTGGGGGGGTTGTTGGGGTGGCTCATCCCCCCGGCTGGAGGGTCCGGGGGAAAGAGGGCCCCCGAAGGAAAAATTGCCATATAAATGTATATTGTAATTTAATAGTAAATATGGACTGTTCATTATAAGGTTGCGGATTTGACGATAGAAGTTATGTTAGGGTGTGTTTCCCTAGAAGGAAACCCTCTTTTATGAGGTAAATGTATTATGGTTGTCTATCATTGTGAATATTGTATTCTGAGAGAGGAGACTGTGAGAGAATAAGAGTAAGTTATAGTGGGTGTGTTGTAGGTTGTATCCCTTCATTTGTTGGATAATAAAAAGGTAGGACTTGACAATTTCTCTAGTGGACGTAGCCCACACTGGGTGAACCACATATATCTGTGTCTCTATTGTATTGTGTATCTTATGTGTTTTATTTCCACATTTTTTTTTATTTTGTTGCTCCGCAATCCTGTTTTTCTAACAACTAATATCATAGTGAAAGGTAACTCACAGGAAAAGAGGGTTCTTGGTTCGAGGGGAGATATGGTAGAAGATCGAAAGTTTAGGGTTGAGAAATTTAACAGCCAAAACTACCAGTTATGGAAGATTATTTATATTAGAAGGATCTATTCCTACCATTGGTTGGAATAGAAAATAAGTCGATGGCCATGGAGGAAAAAGAATGGGAGGTTCTTGATAGAAAATCACTAGGAACGATACGACTGAGCCTAGTAGCGTCGATGGCTTTCAATATTTAGAAAGAAAAGACAATGAAGGAGTTAATGGACTCATTGGATAAACTGTATGAAAAACCCTGGGTGTCCAATAAGGTATTTCTAATGAACATATTATTTAATATGAAGATTTCAGAAGGTGGGTCTGTTGTAGATCATTTAAATTAATTTAATACAGTTACTAATCAACCAATTTATGTAAAAGTGGACTTTGATGATGAGGTTGGGGATCTTATAATCTTGTGCTCATTGCCAAAAATTTGGAACAACTTGGTCATGGATGTAAGTAACTCTGTCTCTGGTTCAAAAACTTTAAAATTTGATGATGTTGTTGGTGTTATCCTTTGTGAGGAAATGCGATGGAAAAACACAGGTGAGACATCAAGTAATGCGTTAAACATGGAGAACATGGGAACACAAAAGGATAGAGGAAAGGGCTCAAGGAACCACGAGAATTTTAGGAAGGGAAGATCCTAATACAGATTGGGAAATATAGAGTGTTGGAATTGTGGGAAGAAAGGACATCTGAAGAAATATTGCAGAGCTCCAAAGAAACAAAGAGATGGACAACAGGAGAAAAATCAATAAGTAAATGTAACAGGTGATGTGTTACACGATGTTTTGATTATTTCTGTAGACAATATTTATGAGTCTTGGGTAGTAGATTAAGGGGCTTCATTTCATGCCACACCCCATAGGAAACATTTCCTAGATTATTTTCAAGGTGATTTTGGACAGGTTCATTTGGGTGATGATGTACCATGCAAAATTGTTGGAATGGGAAAGGTAAAAATAAAGAAAAGGAATGCAAACCAATGGTTGTTGAAAGAGGTAAGACATGTTCCATATCTAAGGAAAAATATAATTTCAACATGGTAGTTGGAATGTGAAGTTTGTATATCCATATTTAGAGATAAGGTGTGGAAGTTCACCAAAGGATCACTGGTGATAGAAAAAGGAGAGAAGGTAGGTACATTGTATTTATGTACTGGTAACACTGACTCTTCTATCTATTTAACTTCTACAAGAGTGGATATAACACTGTGGAATCATAGGCTTGGACACATGAGTGAGAAAGGGATGCAGATACTTCAAAAAATATTTTTTTTTCCAGATCTTAAACAAATTGATTTGGATTTCTGTGAGCACTGTGTTTATGGAAAACATAAGAGAGTTAGATTTCTCAAAGTTGGAAAAGAAAATAAGAGTGAAAGGTTATAGCTTGTGCATAAAGATGTATGTGGACCAACTCATGTATCATCTATTGGTGGCTCTTGTTATTATGTTACTTTTTATTGATGATGCAACTATAAAAACTTGGGTTTATTGCATTCGACAAAAATATGATGTTTTTGGTACTTTTAAGAAATGGAAAGCTTTGGTTGAGAATGAGACAGGAAAAAGTTTGAAGTGTCTTAGATCAGTCAATGAAGGTGAATATTGTAGCAAGGAGTTTGATGATTATTGTTCATACCATGGGATTAATAGAGAGAAGACAGTTCCAGGAACACCACAAGAAAATGGTGTGTCAGAAAGAATGAGCATGACAATCATGGAGCATGGAAGGAGTATGAGATTGCATGTTGGGTTTCCCTTATAGTTCTAGGAATATGTTGTAGATACTATTGTATACTTAATAAACAAAGGACCTTCAAGATCTTTGGATGGTGGTATTTCAGAGGAGGCATGGGCAGGTAAAAAGGTAAACTATTCTTTTTTGAAGACTTTTGGTTGTGAAGCATTTGTACATATTGATAAAGAAAGTAGAACAAAGTTTGAGGGAAAATCCAAGAAGTGTACCTTTATTGGATACAGTGTTAATGATTTTGGTTATCTCTTATGGGATTATGAAAATAAAAAAATCATTAGGAGTAGAGATGTCATATTCAATGACAAGGTCATGTACAAATATCAGCTGCACAGAAAGAAACATGAAAAAGAAAAACCAGAATACACGGTGCTTGATGAGATCACTGAAAAATAAATTCCAAAGGTACCGGAAAATCAAAATGTACAACAACAAGAGAAACAGGTACCTCAAACTCTTGCAAGTGTTGTTAAAATATCTACTAGGTTAAGTAGACCCCCTGAACGATACTCTCCTTCGTTGTATTATTTATTGTTGACTAAGTTTGTTGAACCAGAATGTTATGAAGAGGCAATGCAGGTAGACACTAAAAATAAGTGGGAGCAAGGCATGAAATAGGAAATGGATTCCTTGGTAAATAACCAAACATGGAACTTGGTTTAGTTGCCTGCAAGAAAAAAATAATTGCAAAATAAATGGGTTTACAAGTTGAAGGAAGAATATGGAGGAAAAAAGCGGTACAAGGCTAGACTTGTTGTAAAGGGGTTTGCACAAAAGAAAGGTATAGATTTTGATGAAATATTTTATCCTATTGTTAAAATGACTTCAATTAGGACTATTTTAAGTCTTGTGGAAGTAGAGGATTTGCATCTTGACAGTTAGATGTAAAAACATCTTTTCTCCATTGGGATTTGGAGGAAGAGATTTATATGCAGCAACCACATGGGTATGAGGTCAAAGGGAAGAAGAATTTGGTATGCAGGTTGAAGAAGAGCTTGTATGGCCTAAATTAAGCTCTAATGAAGTGGTATAGTAGATGTCATTTTTATCACTATGTCTATTTTAAAAGGATAAAAAATGGAATATATATTATCTTGCTATTGTATGTAGATGACATGCTTGTTGCGGGGTCTAATATGCAGGATATAAATGTACTCAAGAATAAATTAGCTAATTAATTTTCGATGAAGGATTTGGGTGATGCAAAAAAAATCCTTGGTATGAGAATAACAAGAGACATGAAATATTGCAAATTGACATTGTCTGAGGGTGAGTACATAGAGAAGGTGTTGGAGAGGTTTAAAATGAAGAATGAAAAACCAGTTAGTACACCTTTGGCCAACCATTTTAGATTAACCAAGGAAATGTTTCCCAAGAGACAGGAGGAGATAGAATACATTTCCAAGGTCCCTTATTCATCAACAATTGGAAGCTTGATGTATGTGATGGTTTGCACAAGAGAAGATATTGCACATGCAGTGGGAGTTGTGAGTAGGTATATGAACAATCCAGGTAAAGAACATTGGGAGGCAATAAAGTGGATTCTCGGGTATTTGAGAGGTACTTCTACTCATGCATTCTGTTTTGGAGGTTCAAATATTGTTCTACATAGATAAGTTGATTCATATATGGCAGGTGATAAATATAGTAGGAGGAGAACCACATGGTATGTTTTTGTTATAGGTGGAACAACAATAAGTTGGATTTCAAAACTACAAAAGGTTGTTTCACTTTCAACAACAAAATCATAGTATGTTGTTGCTACAGAGGCTAGTAAAGAAATGATTTAGTTACAGAGTTTTATGGAGGAATTGGGAAAGAATTAGGAAAATAGTAGGTTGTATTGTGACAACGAGAGTGGCATTCATCTTGCAAATAACTCAACCTTCCATTTGAATACTAAGCATATACAACTCATGTACCATTTCATACAATCTGTCTTGGAAGATGGACATTTGAAGTTGGAAAAGATACACACTAGCCAGAATCCTACAGACATGTTAACAAAGGGAGTAAGCATGGAGAAACTGAGTTCCTGCTCAGTTTCAGTTGGTCTTCAAAAATTAAGGTGAAGATCAGAAATTTTCCAAGTCCAAGGTGGAGTATAGTCCAACATGTACAACAACAATGGAGTAGTTGTGATCAGTCTCCAAGTGGGAGATTGTTGGTTGTGGAGCCTGATTATCTTCATGTTTCATAGGTCTTTGTTTTCAGCTGTGTTTATACCCCATAAAGAATATACACTCCAGAATACTATACACCCCTCCACACAGGGGGGTTGTATGGGGGGCTTTCCCCCTTGCATGGTTCGGGGGAAAGCGGGCCCCCGGTGGGGATTGGGGGGTGAATCCCCCGAAGGAAAAATTTCCTTGTAAATGTATATTGTAATTTCATATTAAATCTAGACCATTCATTATAAGGTCATAGATATGAAAGTATAAGTTATGTTATGGTTTTTATCTCTAGAAGGAAACCCTGTTTTATGAGGGAAATGTATTGCAGTTGTGTATCATTGCAAATATTGTATTCTAAGAGAAGAGACTGTGAGAGAAAGAAGAGGAAGTTACAACTGGTGTGTTGTAGGTTGTATCCCTTCATTTTTTGGATAATAAAAAGGAAGGACCTGGCAATTTCTCTGGTGGATGTAGCCCACACTGGGTGAACCACGTATATTTGTGTCTCTATTCTATTATGTATCTTCTGTGTTTTATTTCCAAATTTGTTTTTATTTTATTTTTCTATGATCCTGTTTTTCTAACACGAGCTAGTTTCACTTGAGGAAAACCTCTCTCACTATCCTAAGAAACCTCCCATGACGGAAGAAAAGAGAGATTACAGAGTAGGATATCCTTTCAAGACATTGCTCGAGGAAGCCCTCATGCGACAGAGGAACGAGATGATGGAAAACTTCGCTCAGATACTTCAAAGACTACTAATGGCAGTGGTCGAGGCATCTTCGACGAGCAACCATTTCATAGGTGCGACACCCTTCAAGGTACAAGTCAATTTTGATATCCCCTTATTTGAAGGCCAGATAAATGCATATGCTCTAGAAAAATGGTTGAATATGCTAGAAGGTTATTATTCTGTCCAAAAAAAATTCAACAGTGAAAATATCACCTTCGTGCTCCTTAAATCCCTTCCTCATGTCAGAACTTGGTGAGAAGATTACTGGGAGAGGTACACCTTAGGGAATATACACCATTCAAGAGAGACCGCAGGTGGATTCCCTAAAGGAGAAGTTCTGCCCTGTTGAAAGCTACGATGACCAATACATGAGGTGGACAACTCTACGTCAGAAAAGAGACCAGACGATGCTAGAGTACACTAACATATTTCATACCTTTGCTCAAAGTTGGGTATCAAAGACCCTGAGCGACACCTGATCTTTAAGTACTGCAGTGGTCTACATAGGTACATACAATCAAACATGTATTTATTGGAAATCTCCTCACTGGGAGCTACTTATCGATATGTGGGCAAAATTGAGCAAAAATTCAAGAAACGAAGTAAGCGGGAGTTCAAGTTTGAAAATATGCCACAACCGAAGTATGGAAAAGGAAACAATAACTCAAAGAATGAAGTACATATTAGAAAGGAAGGACAAACTCAAGAGATCCAGTCCAATACACATGAAAATAAGGGTAACAAGAAGTTTAAGAAGGACACCAGAAACTGGTGTGAGTTCCACAAAATCCCCTAGCACAACATCGATGATTGTTGCTTGAAACATTTATTGGTGTCCGAGATCAAAGAAAAATAATTAAAACTTGACTCTGTCTTTGATTCAAAGAACAATAAAGGTAAAGGAATCATCGATACAAAACCCACTTCTACCATCACAACCACAACAATACAACCAGAAGAACCAAAGGAGCTTGAGGAGGGGGAGCACCTCTTCCACTCCCAGTTGTGGGTAAAGGTGACTCCACTGCATTTCATTGTTGATAGAAGGAGTTATAAGAACCCAAACTCATTCGAGGTTGTCAAGATATTGAAGCTGCCAATGATTCCACACCCCCAACCATACACCATCAGATGGTTGAGTTGGGGATGCGACATTTGAGTCAGCCAACATTTCCACCTATCATATGACATCAAGCCTTTCAAGGATGATTTAGTGTGTGATGTTTCACCAAAAGAAGTCTATGATGTTATTTTAGGGTAACCATATATGTGGAAAATTTATGCTATCTACGAGTCTCGGCCTTGCAATGTCATTGTTACTCTAGGAGGTCATCTCTACAAGGTACCAGAGGTATTTCTAACTACTATCTTGAAAGAATAGTGCCGCAAAGTAATCTCTTATACCAAAAAGTTTATCCTCTTCGTGATCCGGTCAGAAGGTGAACAAAAGGACACTGCGACCACTATATCCTCAACCCAAGCCATTTCTATCTAGCATAAGCAAGTTGACAAGATTGTAGAGGAACATGAACAAAATGAGATTCTTCCATATGTTCAACATAACTCTATTGGCCATGACCCTTTTCATGTGTGCTTGGGGTTCCCACCAGTAGCCCCCATTGATATAACTCTTCTTGTTGCATCTTCATCGACAGATTCCTCCCACACTCAAACCAAGGAAGATCATGCAACTAAATCTGTTGAATGGATCCAACACCTCCAACAGGTTCATGACATGCTTCCATAGGAAAAGTACAAGAAGGACATCTACTTCAACAAGCAAAGAAACTCACCAAGGTTCATATTCAACAAAAGCTTCACGATCTCCCGAGGGAGCTTGACACAATGGGGACCATTGATTCCTAAGGGGGGAGGAATGATCCAGGTGGATCATGATGGCCATCCACCTTTTCCACTAAATCAACATTTCAAGCCTATGGTCTTGATAAACCATGATATTCACCCTTTTGATGGGGAAAGAAATGTAATACCATCTTCATTCGTTAATTATAAACATAATGGAATGATTTCCTAGTGGTTTTATGTACATTCCTATGTAATCTAGGTGGATATCGGTGGCCACCCACCTATTCCAACTTTGTCACTTACTATTTTCATCTTCGTAGTTTTTTTCTACCTTTTCGGGTCCTAAACTTCCGGGGCCATTTTGAGGCCCTAAACAACGTTTTTTTGGGCCCGCCACAGTCACAGTGTAATTTTAGTTAGAGTGTGATGAAATATTGTGTATTCCTCGGATATACCTTTCCAATGGGCTATCTTGCACCTAAAATGAAGATCGTATGCAAAATGTATGACTCCGGGAAGTTGATGTACTAACTTACCCCAACGGGGCCCATGTGACTTTTGGCGCTTCATCTCCTAGGGTTAGGTTTTTGGTTGTCTAGGGTTTTGGAATTCAGGTTTGATGTAAAAATTCCTTTGGAGACTCATTGTACTCATGTTCTTGTGAATGAGTGCAGCCATCACATCTCTTCTAAGAGATAAGACGCCACCATTCTAGAAATCTTGTTTCAATATGCATTTTACAATTTCAACATTTTTTTTCTTTATTAATAGAAGCCAAGTTTTATTGTATCTCTGTTATTGTTCATTGAATCTATGTGTTAATAATATAGATCTGTATTCATTTCATTCTACTCATCAAATTTGGATCAGTTGTATCAGAGCGGTCTGGTCCTTGTCATTCTTAGTGCATGTCCCCGACGAGGACAAGGTACAAAGAGTTGGGTATCGAGTTTGTTTCTCTTGAGGAGAAGAGCTCTCGCATTCCCAAGAAACTTTCCATGGTGGGAGAAAATAAAGATGATGGGACATGAGATCCTTTCAAACTATTTCTCGAGGAAGTCCTCGTGCAACAGAGGAATGAGATGATATGAATTTTTGCGCAAACCCTTCGGTGGCTACCAACAGGAGAAACATATTCTTCAAGCGGAAGCATTGACCCCTTCAAGGTACAAATCAAATTTTATATTACTATATTTGAAGGTCAGATAGAAACATATGCCATAGAAAAATGGTTGAATCTACTAGAAGGGTATTTGTTTGTCCATAACTTCTCCAATAGAGAAAATAATACATTTGCGCTCCTCAAAGTCGTCCCCATGTCAAAGATTGGTGGGAGACTTTCTATGAGAAAAAGGAAATAGAGGAACCCTAATTATTTACATTCACGCTCACCTGGGAGTCCTTCATGGATGATATTAAGGAACAATACTACCATGTTGGTAGTTATGACGACATGTACACAAGATGAACCACACTGCGACAAGAAATGGACCAAACAATGCCAGAGTTCAAAAATATCTTCCATACCTTGCGCACCAAGCTGGGTATCAAATATTTTAAGCAACATATGGTGCTCAAGTACCACACAGTGTGCATAGATACATCCCAATAGAAAAAGAGTTTCTAGACATCTCATCCTTGGGTGTGGCCTATTGATATGTTGTTAAAATTGAGCAGAAGCTTAAACAAAAGATGCAAAAGTTTGGGTCTGGGAACCCCCCACAGCAAAAGCAAGGCAAGGGCAGCCCCAACCCATAGAAAAAAGGGAAGATCAAAGATGGGCAGCCTCAGGAAAACTAGTCTAAGCCGCAAATAAATAAGTACAATGGAAAGATGAAGAAAGACACTGGGAAGTGGTGCGAATTCCATAAAAGCCCCTGGCATAACACTATTGATTGTCGCTCAAAGTAGTCATTGGTGGCTGAGGTGAAAGCCTTTGAATCAAATGTGGGTTCTGACTCTCATTCAAAACCAAAAAAAGGGAGACAAATTATTGATGTAGAACCCAGTGCCATTGTTTCTACCATCGAGATCAAGCTCGGTGAACTTGATGAGCCAGAGGAAGGTGAGCACCTCTTTCATTCACACATGTGGGTGAAGGGTACTCCACTACACTTCATCGTTGATAGTGGTATCCAGAAGAACCTCATCTCAACGAATGTCTTCAAGTGGATGTCCCTATTGACAACACTGCACCCACAACCATACACCATCGGATGGCTCCTCCAAGGAAGTGATCTTTGTGTCAGCCAACAGTGTCGCCTGTCCTACGACATCAATCCCTTCAAAGATGAGTTACTATGTGATGTTTCTCCCCTTGAAGTGTGTGATGTTATTTTGGGCCAACCTTATTTATGGAAATGTCATGTTTTATATGAGTCTAGGCCTCACAATGTTATTATTACCTTGGACAGGAAATTGTACAGGATACCTGAGGTAGTCCCACCTACTACAATTTCCTTTATCTCTGCAAAGAAATGCAAGAAGGTCATCTCTAAGACCAGGAAATTTGTCTTATTCATGATTCGATCTCAAAGTGAGTGGAAGGTTGCAGCCACATCTATGGCCTCCACATCCAAACTCTCCATGCGACATAATAAGTTGGATAAGGTCATGGAAGAATACAAAGACATATTCTCCTCACCCCCTGGGGTACCTCTGCACTGTTAGTTCAAGCATTCAATCGATCTGACCCCCAACGCACCACTACCCAATGGTCTAGTCTATCACCACTCTCTATTAGAAAACGAAGAGATCAAACATCAAATCTAAGAACTGCTCCAAAACGAGCACATCTAACCCAACTCATCACCGCGTGGAAGCCCAATCATTCTTGTGCAGAAGAAATATGGGACCTGGTGACTCTGCATCGATTACCGAGCCTAAATAAAATCACAATCAGGAACTGGTACTCGATTCCCTGAATCGACGATCTCCTTGACCAGCTCAAAGGGGACAAATAATTCAGTAAGAATGATCTGAATTATGGCTGCCATCAGGTCCCAATAGAGCATACAAATGTATGGAAAGCTTCCTTCAGGTCCAAAGAAGGTCTTTTTGAATGGTTGGTCATGCCCTTTGGTTTGATGAATGCCCCAAGAAATTTCATGAGGATGATGGAGGATATCTTGTGGCCTTTCACCAATTCTTTTGTGGTGGTGTATCTCGATGACATCCTCATCTACAAAAAGAATTGGGAAGAACACTTGTAACATATTCATCAGGTTCTGTACACTCTACGACAACACAAGATATATGAAAATTTGGGAAAATGATCCTTCGGCATGGAAAGGGTCCAGTACCTAGGATACATTGTTGATGAGCATGGGGTGCATGTGGATCCGGTCAATATCCTTCATTTGTGACTAGCCAGCCCCAACCACACTCACTGAGCTTGGTATATTTTTAGGCCTTGCCAATTTATATCACAGGTTAGCATTGGGATTCTCCCATATTGCATGGGCCCTCAACCAATTAACCAGGGGTTGTGGTAAGGAAAATTTCATGTGGGGCATATCACAACAACAAGTATTTGATGATTTGAAGCAACGCTTGTGCTCAGCCCCAGTGCTCTCATTACCCAATTTGCAACAAATCTTTTTGATAGAGACAAATGCTTCATACTATGCTGTGGGCACAGTTCTCACTTAGCATGGACACCCTGTGGCCTATCATAGTTGTATATTTTAAACTTGTACAATATTTACTGCAAACATATTTTTAGTAAAAGAATAGAAAAGATACAATGGAAAATACACACATTACACAGAGATTTTTCCCCTGGAAACCCAAACCGGGAAAACCAACATATTCTATATTCATTCATAGTAATACATTGTTTACAATACAATATACATATAGGATCCAGCGGCATCCAAAAAACTAACCCAATGACCTGGATTGGTCAACAACCCTAATTCTTTAATTGGAAATAGAAATCCATCGACAAAAACCATGTGCTGAAAAACCACCCAACAATGGACATGAAAATCGAGGTGACACAAAAAACGAGGCACAAATGCAACATGATTCCCAAGGAAAAAACCATTTCTCGCGGGAGTTGCCCCTGAACCCTCATGCAGGGCGACTATTTCCCCCCTCAAACCCCCTACGTGCTCGACACAACATAGCAAACACTAAAGCTAGTCGTGCAAAGAATATAAAACATACCCAACATTCTACCACTTGTTGTTTTCTTTGCATACAAGGGGTTACAGGGTTACATAGTCAACAATCTAGGGAAACAATGCCCATGGATCCTCTACACCAAGAGAAATTCGCAGTTCTCATAGATTTTGTTAATGAATTTGCAACATTCTTCAAAGTGTCCACCTTCATCATCAACACTTTCTTTTCTTCAACCATGTCTCTCATAAAGTGATATTGAATATCAATATGCTTTTTCTTTGAATGATAAGTTGGGTTCTTCGCCAAAAAAATTACACTCTAACTGTCACAATATATCCTTACATCTTGCTATACCAACCCAATACCTGAACACAATCTTTCTGACCATACTGCTTCTTTGCTTGCATGAGTGGTTGCCATGTATTCAACATCTATAGTTGAAAGTGCCACTACAGTCTATATTTTTCTCATCCAACTGATTTCTCCTCCAAACATGTTAAACACATACCCACTTGTATATCTCCTACGATCCATATCTCCAGCCCAGTCTGCATCCACAAAGCCATTTATGTACAACACTCTGTCCAATCCTGGTCTTCCTTGGTAGCACAATCCATAGCTACCAGTACCACAAAAATACATGAAAACCCTTTTTATTGTTGTCCAATTCTCCTTCCCTGGTTTTAACATATACTTTCTAAAAACTCCCATTGCATGTGCAATGTCCGGTCTAGTACAGACTATTGCATACATCAAACTGCCAACTGCACTCACATATGGAACATGAGACATGTCCTCCTCCTCTTCCTGTGTCTTTGGACACTTATCTGAAGATAACTTTACACCAACATGAATAGGGACCTTGACCAGTTTACATTCCTTCATATTAAACCTCTGTAATATTGTCTCGACATATTTTCTCTGATTTAACTAGAGTTTATTTTTTTTCGATCTCTTTTAATTTCCATGTCCAAAATGAAATCTGAAGCATCAAGATCCTTCATGTAAAATTTAGAGGACAATTGAGTTTTCACATTCTGGATAATCTCCTTGTTGTTTCCTATCAACAACATGTCATCCACATACAAGACCAAATAAATCATATGATCACCAATTAATTTAAAATACACACAGTGATCCTCTTTGCTTCTTGTGAATCCAAGTACCAACATATAAGTATCAAATTTTTGATACCACATCCTTGGTGATTGTTTTAAACCATACAGGGACTTTTTCAGATTGCATACCAACTCCTTCTTTCCCTTCATAGCAAAGGCTTCTGGTTGCTTCATATAGATTTCTTCTTCCAGATCCCCATGTAGGAATGTTGTCTTGACATCCATCTATTCTACTTCAAAATCAAATGCAACAACAATAGATAACATAAATCTTATAGAAGTTAACTTGGCAACATGAGAAAAAATATCACCAAAATCAATTCCCTCAACCTGAGAATAAACCTTTTCTACTAATCGAGCTTTGTATTTCTCCACTTTTCCTTCTACATTCAACTTCTTTTTAAATACCCATTTGTTGCAAATGGGATTTCTTCCAGTCGGCAACTCCACTAGATCCCAAGCCTCATTCTTATACAAGGTTGTCATTTTTTCATCCATGGCCTTTTTCCAAAGCTTTCCATCCTCTGAATCCATTTCCTCCTTGAAAGTCTGTTGATGGGTCTTGAATCCATTTAACTCAACAACAGGAACCAAACCCTCCACCAAGGCCCAATTAGACTCTACAATGTTTAATGGTGGAATGGTTATCCAGATCTTGCGATACGACCAATTAATCGATGAGATTTACATTTTCTTGCGAAGGTTTCTCCTTTAGTTCAGACATTCTTTTTTGTATTTTCTCTTAGGTGGGACCTATATAAGATGAAAATCCAGTATAAACCAACTATGGTAACAAAACGGGAACAAGTTTAACTACTGGAGAAGAGGATGATTTTGGGATAACCCTTTACTCAAGCATGTAGACAATGATCGTCTACCACATGCCTAGTACTAATACGTTAACCATGTGAGTATTCCAATTTCTGACTGAGATACAAATTATCAAAAGAAAACATGCATGTGATCAACAATGGAAAGTAAAATAATTCACTTAACTCTAATCATCCATCACATAATAACACAAACATTTATTTTCATCATTAAAGAAAGAACTGTAAAACATTGCATCAAATAACTTATCAATATATTTAATAGATATTACTCGTTATTGTTGATTAAGGTTGGTTGTCATTGATGTCAACCCTTGAAGAAAGCCCCGTAGCACAAGGTTTGGGTAATGGACCCAAGATTGTTTGATGTAAACATGACTCATTATTGTCTTGTCATGGTTGATAAGAAGTAAAAATGAATGAACTCCAAAGTGGTCCCCTTATGGTGAAAGCCCTCATGGGAAGACGCTTTGCGGTGTGAGAGAACCCATGCTTATTTGAGGAATAATGAGATGAAGGACAATGAATTTGTGAGTGAAACTATCCTAGATGGATAGTTCTTGTCATGTCGTTTCTAGTGGTATGTGGAACGTCACATAACTCCTCACGGTTAGAGAGTTATGACCATATGAAGTTGGAGAACCCTCATGAGTCTTATAGAAGCCCCCAAGAGTCAAAGTGCTTTGCAAAAAGAAATTATTTTAAATGAAAAAGCCCTAAAATAAGGAAATTGTAAGGCTACATGAAGATATAAATAAGAGACAAAGCTCACTCATAAAAAACACACTTGTACATATTGTATATATGTTTTCTTGTGTAACGCTTCTTGTAAATACTTGTGAATACATTTGAAGTGGCGAATGTCTGAGGTAGCACGAAGGGTTGACGGTGAAATTCTCAAAATTACAACAAAACCCTATTTTCTGAGATGTACGAGGGTTGTCTGTGTACAAGTTGCATACATGTTGAGTTATACGTGGGTTGTTTGTGTACAAGGTACATACATGATGAGTTATACATGGGTTGTCTGTGTACAAGGTGCATACATGCTAAGTTATACGCGAACTGGCAGTGTATTAGGGTGCGTACATGTTGGTAAATCCATGGAAACTTGAAGAGATGAATATGCAGAGGTTCTAGATTTTGATATCAAGCTCCCAGGAAGGTCTAAAGTGCTCAGATACATCAGATCTATCCATTGGTTCAAAAGGTGTGTATTATTTATATGAATAGTTGGATTTTGATGTATGCATGAGGAATGGGAATGGATATTTGAGAATTCTCCCTAGAGAGACTAGTGACTACATGGGATCTTCTGTATAAGTCGGACATACAGAAATACAATGCTAGAATATTCATCATTGATACTTCTTGTTGAGGCACATCTTGTATTTCTTGGCATATGGCTAAGGGTATTTATGGTACATGGTTAAGAGCTTGTATTTGTGTAGTGGTTGATGTATTAAGAAGTTGAATATCAAAAAGGGTTTGATGACTAAGATCAAGTGAGGGATATTATATTTTTTCATGATTACACATACCTATGACTAGAGAGAGACATACTTGCCTTGAGTAAAGGTTATGTATGAGGATGCATGCACAGAATACAATTACAGTCTGGATATAGTGACAGGTTACAGATCTATGTGAAAGAAGTTACAGAAGGTCAGAAGTTTTCAAGAAAAGGGAAACCCTAGTTTTCAGAAGGCATACGCAGGCTGCATAACAGATAGGGCACGTACATATGTGGGCTACATAACAGATAGGGCGTGTACATACACGCGCTGCATCACTAAAGGTCACGTACATGTTGTATATTTGTAGATACATGTTCAGTTCAGGTACAGATTGATTACAGGGTAGTTGTACAAATTAGATACAGGTCAGTGGTACAAGTTGATACAGTTGTACAATAGTATATCTTACAGTGACAGGTTGACAATGGTTCAATCATTCTACTTCATGGTGGTAGGAAAGGGCAAGGATAGGTGGTTGTAGCCGGAGAACATAGGGGGTTGTAGCTAGAGAACTGGGGAGTTGGAGGTTCCCTCAGGTTGTAGCCTGAGAAACTACGGGGTTGGAGCCTCCTTCCAGTTGCAGTTGGAAAACAAAGGAAGTTGGTGCTTCCAATGAATGCAATTCTTTTAGACATATAAGAAAAAACATTCTGTGGTTTTCTCCCGATTTGGGTTTCCACATAAAATACTGGTGTACTGTGTATGTGTGTGATTGTTCATTTATTATTGCTCATTATTGGATAATAATTCTACATTGATATAACACTTAGTTTATTTGGATAAAAAGGATTACAATTGCGCTATTATTGATTCACCCCCCCGCCCCCCCTCTCAGTGATCCAACAGTTACTACATCCATTCATGAGACAAAATAGGAAATAATTCTTCTCCACATCCAATCATACATGCATTTGATGAAAACATAAACTTGTCTCTAGTCCAAAAGGACTTCTCAATTAAAGGCAGCTCCGAAATAGTTCTTAACAAAACCAAAAAATGAGAGTTTCTTGTAAGGACCATCGACCTCAAACTACTCAGTTGATGCTCTTATTTATAACATAAAGTTAACTAAAAATAACTACTAAAGTGTAGATAAGAAAAATAGAATTCACCACATGGTGTTCTCTCCTATGCATTTTTCTAAGAGTCATCTCAATATATAACTTAAAAGGGTGATTCTTCTCATACTCTGACCACTTGATGAACATATCCTCGCAGGTGTTGGCATATGGGAATCTATGATGTTCCATCGAGGCCGCGTGAATCCCTCTTATCTCTACCACATGCACCGGATACTTGACTAAACCGACACTCAACTGTTGGAGCATGTCCTGAGCTTGATCGGGTGTTCCATAAACTGTCACACCTAACCTAGCATCATGTCTGTCACCTTTTCTATTTCTTCGGCCCATGATGAATCTTGTTCGGTGTGTGATTTAACTATGTCACGCAAGTCGACAAATTCATCGGGCATGCCAAACTCAGGGAGTCCAATGTCTTTCATCACCCGATTGATATTGATCCAGTTTTTCTTGCACTTGACACATTTCTCTTGGATTTCTCGGTGAGGTTCCCGAGACATTTTTGCCTAATACTCGACTGATTTATTTATGTGATCAAGGATTCTTTCTTTTAACACCCGAATGCCATGTTATTCTGTATCTCGGCCCTGTTGGACTGCACCGATATAGTCGACTCTCTCCACAACTTGTTTCACTTTCTCGTACTACCTATCCATATCTTTGCATGTCACAAGTGCCATGATGGTGTCTTCTTGAAGCTCGACTATCCTTGCAGTGAATATGTGTCGTTCATCTATGAACTTGTTGTAGGCCTCCTTGAATTCATTCCTTAGGTACACCGCGACCTGTGTGGTGTCTTGGTAATGCTTTTCCAAGTGGTGCAAATGTTCCAATTCCTTTAAAGAAGCAGCTAGCTCCTCTTCATCTCTTTTATCTCTGTCCAGGGTGGCATCTGTGATTTCCATCCATGCGCCGATAAGTTTAGACATCTTAGCATGCTCTGTTTTGATCAGATGTTCTTCTATAGTGATGAGGATGGAGCGATTCAAAGTGATCCTCCTCTTGTTGGTGGTTCTCTGGAAAATAGCCTTCTTTTTCCAATCATAAGCGATGGCATGAATGTTGGCTACTTCATCCACGGGCTCAGGGATTTATTGATCTCCCCAAGTAAGTGTATTCCCCAGACTCCCAATGGTATATACTTGCTCAAGATTGGGTTCGTGAACTTCCTCGTTATGTTTTGAAGACATGACTTTTGTTTGTCACTCATCGGGGGTTTGGGTACCGATTGAAATTGAGGAATCAGGGATATGCTTATTACTTACTTGATCATCGGTCGTTGAGACGTCAATTTCCTACTGCAAAGCTCCTTCTTTTGGTTCGTCTGACCCTAGCTCTTCCTTCAGACTATCTGCTTGGGTCTCCGGTGCATGGGGTAGCTCAGTGTCTAAGACACTCTCAACTTCTTGCTCGTTCTGTGGAATCCCTTGAATTTGAGTGTTGGGAACATGGGAAGATGTCTTCTTTGGTCCATTTTCTTCTTTGATGTGTACCTGGGTCACAAGAGATGCTTCTGGGCTCTCATCATCATCATAAATCTTTATCAGCTCACTTAAGGGGTTTGATTCATCGGTCCTCCTCGATTCTCTGACTGTCTCTGGCTGATCCAAAACACCCGTTGGTGATCCAGATGGTGGTGTTGTGAATTCAGGGTCGTCTAACCCAGTAATTTCATCAAGATCTATGAATTCAAGGTCACTTGGTCCTGTCTGGCTTTCATCCAGGTTGTCGACAGGGAGCCTTGGCATATTTATGATGTCTCGGTCATCTTGCAACTGATTGATTATCCATTGTGCATGTTCTAACATGAGTAACCCCCTCTCCCACGCGTCTTGAGCCTCGTGGGGACTTCTATATTGCACCAAGGTTACCCGCGGAATCTCTGCTACTTCGATCGCTATCATTTCTTCTCTAGCCTTGAGGTCCACTTGAGCCGATTGTTCTAGGATCATTGTCTATTCATCCAAGCTCATGGCTCTGAACCTGATCATCTTAGGGTCAACCATCCTTGCCACAATTTCATCCCAATCCTAAGCATTTTATGTGAATACCTCATCTTCAAACTTGTCATGGGCGTATGGCCAGCAGGATGACACTTGCGATGCGTGCTTCAAGACTAAACCCCTTGGGTCATGTTTGTGAAAACAGTCGGTATGGAAGTGAAACTCCAATTGGCTCAATCCTTTCTATTTGGCTTGAGAGGTGTCTTTTACTAGTAGAAACCTATATGGAATCCATAAGGTATATTTTCCCGCTTCTTATCTTTCACTAGGGCAGTGTTGTAACCTTGCAGGATGGTCTGGTAGCAGATTTCCCCCACAACAAGTCGGTTGGGTACATGTACTGGTAGGAGATGAGGTGCTCCAGTAGCCCCGAATACCCTAATGTAGGTATCGTGTTCGTCCAGATACCAGTGGACAACCTTTTCTATCACCTTTTTCACTGTGGCAGATAGCCTCAGACACTCTTTCTTGAAAAGAATAAAATGAATGTGCGCAATGAATTAATCATAGATAAGGGAGTAGGATTTTTTGTACATGTTTTCCCATAAAACGCCAAAGTAGATGTGGACCAGGAGTTCTGAGATGTGCCAGCTCAATTTCATGCCGACAAAGACATTTCTGGTGCATATGACGTCCAGTAAATATGAAGCCATGTAGAAGGATGGAGTCTCTCCCTCTTTCGGCGTCTGAGCCTGTTGTATGCAGATGCTTAGCTGATTTGAAATTATGGCTCCCCAGTTGAAACCTCTCCCATAAATGGCCACTGTGTAAGCTAGAGGCATCCATTCCTTTAAAAACCTCAAACAGTCTTTCTCCCCATACAACCGATAGATGAGGGCCATTAGATAGATATACGGATCCCTTAATTTGGTCGTCTAGTACCAGCCGAACGTCCGATTGGTATATTTCTTATCTTCTCTCCACCATGAAGCCATCACCCGGCCGGTGTCATGGCACTCATAAAAAATTACAACGAAATCTATGTTCAGCTGCTCCTCCGGGTTTCTAAGCTTGTAATAACTATGCACCTCTACCGGAAGGAAAACCCCGACACATTCAACATTGACGTCATTAATCAAGCATTTTTTTGTGTCCGTGTGGTCGATGAGCCATTTTAGGAGTTTTATGCAAGAGAATATTGGAGTTCTATTGGCTACCATGTGCGGGTACGACCTTCGGATGTTTGGAAAAACTTCGTCGTCGAGCTTTCTCACATCAGGGTCACTGTTTGGGATGTATTCTGGGAATTCTTCCCAACTGATATTCTTGAAGAGCTCTCCCCAATGTGGGGATATTGCCTTGGTCCTTGTGTTTGCCTCTGTGTCTCCAAATTTCGGGGGTTGATTGAAATCCTTATTTGTAGATGTCCTAATGACCGATTCCGGCCTTGGAGAAAATTCTAATTACTTTGCGGCCGTTGGGGAAGAGCCTTCTCCTACCTCTGGTTCTTTTAGTTTCGATGACCGCTCGGTGTTTGGATTTCTTGGAGGCATTGTTCCTGCACATTGAAATAAATAATTTAGGGCTTGTGTACAGAGAGACATTGGATAAAATAAATATATGCGAAGTGAAAACATAAAAAACCCTAACTGGTACATACCTGTAACACTTGCTAAACCTTGTTGTTTTATACTCACGGGGTCTCGGAAGATTTTCAATTGCTCATCTCACTTCTATGGATGCTCTCAAACTCCTTTGCATGCAGAATGGTCTCATTTACAATGGATTAAGATAATTTAAATGGCAAGAACTTACCATGTTGTATCAACCAATTAATTCGGGTGATGAGTGAAATTGAAACTAATCTACCGCTGAATCTTTATAATTTAATTCATCGTGGGTTGACAGTGGAGGCATGGAGGGTGAAGTGTTCTATCGGCAATTTCAAACGATTGTTTTGATTCGCACACGAAGTAGTAACAAATGCAATATTTGGCATTAATTAACCTCTTAAAAGCTCATAATCTAATCGTATCTAGCGCTAAAACGTCCCATCGTGTCGCTTTCCTAGTGGGTGGATCGGGGATCTGCAATGTGTTATGGATTTTTTTGTTGATATCCTTTCGCTTAAAACCTCTGACGCCGATCAACTTCATCGTATGGTGCTGATGTGGTGATATTGGCTTAGGACATGTGGCAATGAAGACCGGTGACTTAACTCGCTAGCATTAGTCGGAGTCGGGACTTTCTTTAAGTTGTGCGTTCCTAAACCAAACCTGGGATCGTCGATGCCGAAAAGATATCGGGGATCGACGATCAGGGATAAACCTATCGCATATTTTCCTTTGGGTTAGCGTCTTCAAAAAAATTTCGATGCCGACATGCTTCAGGAATTGGTGATCGGGGAAAACTCCTTAGCCTGGTCACAATGTTCGTCGTGATTCGGTTTTCTCCGATTCCGACAAGCGCATCGGGTATTGGCTATCGAAGGTATCATTTCCTTTCCTTTAAAATGTTACTCCCTTCGCCTTTTACCTATGCCAAGGGGGTTGGATTTCGACAATCTCCGTATGTGGTACTTGTCATGAAACAAAAACTTCCTTTTGCCGATACCAGTGAAGATCGACGCTCGACGACTGAGGTTTTCCAAGTGATTCCTTTTCACCCTTTAATTTCTTCCGATGTCGAATATCGAGCACATCAGGTGAAGTGTTTTGGTTGTTGATTCCTTAATTAAGTGTTAGGACCTTTTAATTCATGAGTTTTCATAAAGTTTAAACAAGATTGGATAGCTAACAAGAGCCAAGAGAACAAGAAAGACAACACATTTTCTTAAAAGAAAAATTGAATTCAAACAGTGCAAAGATCAAGTGGTACCCAAAAAGTGGAAAATTGACATAGGATTTTTAGGTTATGTTGAGTGCTCAACACAATTCTAGGATCATCATCAGTAATAGACAAAGAAAAATTTGAACGGAAATCAGATGGAGTATACCTTTCCGGTAGTCGTCTTTATCGAACTGATCTCCTCAATACTGGAGTATGAGGATATTCTTCTTATGATTCTTGTTCTTCTATAAAGTTTGATTCATCATCCTATAAATCAAACTCTATTTTCTTTGGTTCTTCCTTACTTGGTAGGAATCCCTGTTTAACAACATCCTTCATTTTTGTATATACCACATCTTGGCTATACACAACCTTATTAGTTTTTGGGTTCCAAAGCTTATAACCTTTGAGACCATATTTATACCCAATAAAGATACACTTTTCAACATTATTATCTAGCTTACTCTTGTTTTCCTTTGGAACATGAACATAGGCCTCACAACCAAATACCTTGAGATGTGTGAGAGAAGGTTTCTTACCAGTCCATACCTCTTGTGGAGTCTTTTCATCCAACACTGATGAGGGTGATCTATTGACCAGGTAACATGCAGTACCCACTACCTCTGCCCAGAATTCTTTCCCTAACCCAACACCACTGAGCATGCACCTTGCTTTTTCCATCAATGCCCTATTCATCCTTTCCAACTCCATTCTTTTGAGGTGTATATGGAGTAGTCTTCTGCCTTGCTATACCGTACTTATTACATAATTCTTCAAATTCATTCCCATAGAACTCTCCTCCATTATCTATCCTCAACACCTTAATTTTTTTCTCTGTTTGATTCTCAACAAGAGACGTAAACTCTTTAAAATAATCAAAGACTTCAAATTTCTTCCTAAGGAAAGATATCCAAGTATTCCTGGAGAATTCATCTATAAATGAGACATAGTACATAGATTTTCCCAATGATGGAATTGACACATGTCCAAACACATCACTGTGAACTAGCTTTAAAATTCCTTCTGCCCTCGTTGCACCAGAGGGGAATCTTACTCGATTATGCTTCCCATATACAAAATGTTCATAGAAATCAAAATTCAAAGAGAAATTAGACATACCTTCAACCATAACTTTACAATGTAGTAGTCAAAGACCCTTCTCTCTGATATGCCCCGGTATTTGATGCCACATCATAACCTTTTCTCCAGAGATTGTAGGAGTTATTTATTCTTCAACTCCAATATCATGAATAATGGAACTATTACACCCATCACTAATAGTTCTTCCTTGCAGCTTATACAGATTTCGAAACCGAACTCCCTTCAGCAACACCATTTCTCCTCAAACCATCCTGCAGGTTTCCTTTTCAACTATTGTTTTTACCCCATGCATCGTCCATTTTTCTTAAAAAAATCAAATTTTTGGCCAATCCTGGGATGTGCAGAACACCAGGTAGTGTTCTAATCCTTCCATTTATGAGCCTCAACTTGAATTTTCCTCGACCTATGATTCTGGTTGTCGATTCATCACCTAAGAAAACATTAAATCCATCATACCTTTCATATTCATAGAACCACTTCCTATGGGTAGTCATATGAAAGGATGCACCTGAGTCAACCAACCATGCCTCATGATCTGCATGTGTGCTTCAAGAATACAAGTACACATCCCCTCCTTCTTTCTTGGAGGTCTTTTCTTATGTAGAAGGAGATTCTTCAGATCCCTTATTTTTCTCAACTTTGGATCTACACTGCTTCATGTAGTGCCCTTCCTTTCCACATCTCCAACATACCTTTACAAACTTTCTGGGAGACTTAGATATTCCCTTAGACTTAGATCTCCCACTTGAGGACTTAGATATATTTCTTTCCTGGGAGCATCCTCTTGCAAATAATGCATTTGTTCTCTATCCTTCCATATCATCTCCTCTGACAACAAGGATGAGACCACTTCATCAAACTTCAAGGCATTTGTATTACTACCTATGGCCACAACTAGACTATCCCATGAGCCTGGTAAAGAACAAAATAAACCGATACACTTATATTCATCTGAAATTTTAATCTCAACAGATACTGACTAACTTACCACAGTATTGAAGGCGTTCAAATGCTCTTCCACCGAGTCTCTATATCCCATCCTCAAGTTATACAACTTCTTTCTTAGGAACAGTTTATTTACTAGGGACTTGGACTAATACAACTTCCCAAAATTATCCCATAAATCTTTGGTTGTAGCTTCCTCTGACACATTCAGTAATAATGAATCTTAGAGACACAGTTAGATTGTGCTCTTTCCCTTCTTATCCAACTTTTTCCAGTCATCTGTTGAAGTTCCTTTAGGTGCAGTACCTAGATCCACCACGATCCACTAATATCTATCCACCAACAGATATTCCATCTTGAGCTTCCACAACTCAAACATTTTCCCATTAAACTTCTCGATCTCCATTTTCGAATTACTCACCATTTCTTTTCACCTCAAAAATCAATACCACAGATCTCCCACTGTAACAAGGTTTATCACAGTCCCGAGGCAAACCCTTGACCACAAAGGCATCCCCCTGAAGCCAACAAATCTATGATACCAAATGTAGATTTTAACCTTGTACAATATTTACTACAAACACACTTTCAGTAAAAGAACAGAAAATATACAATGGAAAATACACGCACTACACATATATTTTTCCCCTGGAAACCCAAACCAGGAAAACCAAAATATTCTATATTCATTCATAGTGATACATTTTTTACAATACAATATACATATAGGAGCCAATGGCATCCAAAATCCTAACCCAATGACCTGGATTAGTCAAAAATGTTAATTCCTTAACTGGAAATAGAAAACCATAAAAAAAAAACATGTGTCGAAAAACCTCTCAACAATGGACACGAGAAATGAGGCAAAATGAGACACATTTCCCGAGGTAAAAAAGATATCGGGGGTGCTTCCCCCGAACCCCTGTGCAAGGGGGATATTGCCCCCCTATGCACCTGATGCAACGTAGCAGACACTAAAGCTAGTTGTGAAAAGAATATAACACATACCCAATAATAGCGAGACAGTATTAGATGTTTTCCATAAGTACCGTACTTATGACAAAGAAATTTACTCCATTGTGCAAGGCTACTGCTAGTGGAGGCATTACATTCTTTGGAAGGAGACAGTCATCTACACCAATCATAATCCACTGCAGTTCATGCAGTCACAAAGAAAATTGCAAAATGACCGGCATCATAAGTGGTCCACATACTTGTAGCAGTTCCATATCAACATCAAGTATAAGAAATGAAGCACCAACCACGTCACTGATTTCCACAACCTCCCTCTAGTTGCAACACTCACCACAGTGTTAAACTCCTGTGGCCACGAGACCTCCGGATGGCCCCAACTCTATGAGAGAGATCCTGACTACTACGCCACCAACCATATGCTGGGGGAAAACATAGTTGTCACTGATTTCCATCTTTAGGACAGGATGTTGTGCCAACTGGGTCATCTTTGTGTTCCATCAAGCAAGTGAGTGAAGCTAATTTGGGAATCCCACTACATTCGGGTGGCAGGACACTTCGACGTAGAAAAGAAAGTGGCAATGTTGCAACAACATTTCTCTTGGTCAAAACTTCGACATGATGTCAACAAGTATATCAGGTCCTGCACTACCTGCGCCATTGCCAAACCGACCATTAAAAAACAAGGCATGTACACCCCTCCTGCCTACTCTTGAAAGGCCCTGGGAATCCATCTCAATAGAATACATGTCGGGCCTTCCATCAACCAAGCGGGGAAATGACTTTGTTTTTGTGGTGGCTGATCATTTTTTTTAAATGATGATTCTGGATACTTGCAATAAGAGCATCACAATAGAGGCCATTGCCAAGCTCTTCTTTGAATGAGTGTGGGTACATTTTGGGATACCACAAACCATCGTCTCAGATAGGGACAGTCAGTTCCTCAGCACATTCTAGTCAAGCCTCTAGTCACTGTTGGACATCAAGCTCACCAAATCCACTTCCTTCCACCCCCAGATGAATGGCCAAATCGAGGTCGTCAACCGGATGATCATGCATATCCCACACATGTAAAATTCCAATCATCCCCACACATGGGAT
>JASDQU010739441.1:48149-60732 GCA_032191745.1 Picea mariana | reverse complement strand
GATGTTGAGAGTTCCCAGAGGAGGAAGAGAGCCGACCTTACTGTTTTGTGGATTTCTGGAAGAAACCACCACCATTGATCGGTTTCGACGTTGAGAGACACACCCTAGCTCATCGGAGATACTATCCAGGTATTTCACCATACTTTTCAGGGGTATCCATTGCAGAGTGCATAGCTCAACCAGTGAGGGCGCAAGTTAGTTTTAGGGTTTGGAGAGTTGCACGAGATCCATGTCCAGATTGTAGTTTCATTCCAACCCATTTGAGATCCAACTAGGGCGCTTCTATTGAGCTATCTATCTTTGGATTCTGACGGTGGAATCTTACATATCGCCTCATCCAGCCATTTAGGGCACAACTCTTTTGGACAGACATTTGGGGTTGCATGTAGAGTATCAGAGCAGATCTGAGCGAATCCTTTCGACCCAGTTCCGCATTTGGCAAGACGATCGTTTTGAACCATATAGCATCATATTCCGTTGGTGGAATCCTTTGGGGCGCATCTAGTGTCCTAGGAGGTGTACAAACCCCCCAGGGGTCCAGATCCAGTGCCTCAGAGACCAAATCCGAGATTTGACACTCATCCATTTCAGTCTAGAGGCTAGGGTGCTTCTGCTGGAGCAGTTTCCAGCGCATTCTGACGGTCTATACTTCAAGACGATTTTTCCAGCTGGTAGCGGTTACCGTACTTCTTCGAAATCGCATATTTTTGCCGATCTATCCGTGCATGTGTCAGATCTGCTATTATCTTCTGATCACGGGTATTTTTATGCTATTTGATTGTATTCCAGTGATGATCCATGAGATCTAGTTGACGTTTATATTCTATATTTCCAGTAGGCTATTGTATTTCCATGTTTGAACCGTATAATACATGATATTGGGCAGTTGATGTTCTTTACTTCTGCATGCGTCCTTTATATGTTGTTTAAACCTTAAATATGCAACATGCACATGCAATAACCCACATGCACATGCAATAACCATCAAGATCTCAAATATACAACTGAAACGCATCTAGAAACCCCCCAGTGTATAAGATCTGCAAGACAAAACAATAGATTAGTAACAAATATCTTGATCAGCTGGATCATGGATATTACAGTGGTATCAGAGCTTTAGTCCTGCCAGCCTGTGACTAAAGTCGATGAGTTCATTGAGTGACCCAAAAGGAAGAGAGGATGTGGGGAGATAGATATGAGTGACCAGAGGGCAGTGGTAAGGTTCCCATGGAACTAGAGGCAACCTTCATGTAGGTTATCAGTGATATGTTAGCTAGTCAACAGACCATGTCTCAGTCCTTGGCTCAGGTGGCTGATAGACTGGATATGGTGGGCATCCAAGGCACAGCCCCACATGCATCATAGGGGAACTCGGGGACAGGCAGTAGACCCCAGACACCTACTCGCACATACACATCTTCGAGTAGGATTCCCATACCATGGTTCCCTAGTTTTCAGAGGGAACCACTAGCAGTAACACAACAACCGTTAGCACAGAGGCTGCCCACTCAAGCAGAGGACATTGAAGAGTACAGAAGAGAGTATGCAGCGTTGGGTCGTGACTTCCATCATGACATGACACTGGTCAAGTACTGTGGACTTAGGGGCATGAACCATCCCAGAGAATCTCAGAGAGGATGACATCAACAACAACAGGGGAATAGCATAGATTTCATCCAAAAAGTTGGTAAACTCACCATACCTTCTTCTGACAGATCGTCCAAATGCATCGCCAGAGTTGGGGTACAAAAACTAGACATGTACTACAAGCTCAGCCAGATGACCGAGACAGAGGCTAGTGACTCTTGCACATTTGAGGGACAGGATGATAGCGCATGTCCTTCATCTTCCCCGTCAGGCAATGTTGAGGATTCAACACTTCAACATAGTGGTGACACTTGTGAGGATTCATATGTGTTGGCATTTAGACATGATGAGATTAGGAGGTTGGATGACCTACCTATGGGTGTAGACATGGATTCCAGNNNNTGATGAGCGAGCCACATTTTTCATCTTCTCAGTCACCTATGCTAGCCACGACACATGAGGATATCAGTGGCATTCTTGATATGGTAGAGGAGCTTTGTGTGGGGATTGTACACAAGGGACATATGGATTTGTAGACCCAAGAGGAGAGGTACGGCTTGGAGATAGTTGACCTTACACATACCTATCAGTATGAGGAGAGTGAGTCACCACTCTTGGAGATTCCATTGATGGACCAGGTTGTGGATACCGACAGCTTGTTGGGACACTTACTTCCAAGATCGATCTACAGTGATGAGGATGCACTCCTTATTGGACAGGATGACCATAGCACGTGTATGGAAACATATGTATGGGATCCAGGCACATATGATATTAGTAGGGTGAGCGCACAGGAGGATACAGCTGCCCATACAGGATACAACACGATTTGTATGGAGGCAGCAGATGGTGATGGTGTGCAGTGGCATACAGGAGGACTCAGTAGCATAGTGGATAGGGGGCAGTTCAATGCCTTATCTTTTGAGGAGTGTGTTTTTGGGGATTCCCTTGTTGACACTAGCAGTGAGGGGCATGAGGTAGAACCTCAGCAGGACTGTGATCAGGAGTCACGACACTAGACGGGACAACTGGGAGTCAGTGAGGACATGATCATGGCAGCCACTCGATGCATTGATGATACACACACATTGGTGGCAGGTTATTGTTGGAGGGCCTTTATGGCACATGATAGTTCAGATAGGGGACTGGCCATTAATGACTTCCATACACTCATGGAGAGAGTGACTGTGATGAGGGACGACTACCAACAGTTATTGATGGATAGAGATTACCTATTGGAGATTGGCGAGCTGTATCACAGGGCACTGAGGGAGCAGGAGCTTGAGGTGGACCGACTCACTCATGAGTTGGTGAGCACACGAGGATTCTTGGAAGGCACACAGACAACCCTTCAAGAATCAGAGTCCAGAATAGATGAGCTCCTTGAGGAGACTGGTCAGAGATACATTATATCTATCTCGGTAGAGAGTCAGATATGTTCCTCAGTTACATTGTTGGAGGATATTCGGGTGTCACAAGGGCCACCATTCATGGGTAGTTCTGAGACAATCGTTCATACACATACACATGAGGATTTCGGAGCTAGGGGCAGTTATGAGGACACTTTCATTTGCATTCCGGTATTGGTTGATATCCACACCGAGGTTGATTCGACAGTACAACTTGGACATATGATGATGAGAGAGATTTACAGTGGGATTCATGGGGACACATTGGATGGCAGGGAGGAGACACACTTAGTGGAGCATGGAGACTCCTCTCCCTTGCAACAACACATAGTTCTAGGAGATCACCTTCACAATAGAAACAACTATCTAAGTGATGATGGAGGGAGAGTGATTGACCAGCAATTTGTGGAGTTATCTACTGTTGTACCTGATAGTTGGAGTTTAGGCAATTATTCACCATGGGTGCTAGTGGATGAGATTTTGGTCCAATCCTGGGGATTGACCAAAGCATATGATACTTTCCAGTCCTACAGTTGGGTGCACATATTTATGATATCCTTTCCCGATACTTTCATCATTGACAATAACACAGGGGGACCTAGACAATGACAGGGGACATGGAGAGTTGGTAGGCCGAGACCACCTGACATGAGTGTCTTGATTGCATACATCAGGATAGGGGTGGATCATCAGGGGCAGACAGTTGAGGCCCTGGGTGTGATGGAGAGTATCCTAGGCCATGGGACAGAGGATATATCAGAGGTTTCTACATATTCAGACTCTGATTTGGATGAGGGTGGAGGGCTTTCGACAATTACCAATAGGGCACATCCGCAGTTAGTGTGGATTGGAAGTGATGAACTTCCAAATTTGACATGGGATTCGAGAGTCCATTGGGTCAAAATTTTGTTTCATCTTATGAGGATTTAGGAGTGGAGGGTCCATTATGGATACTTTGAGCAGACAATCATGATCAGAGTAGAGCAACATCAACATGATGGTCCCTATCAGAGACTAGCATGGGACCCTGAGATTACAGAGTTGGGCATTTCATTGACTGATGGAGACGAGCGGACGTTTGCAGGGGGAAGTCACTTTGATTTTCCATTGAGTTTCAGTATTGGGGAGAGCACGTCATTGGCTAGTGATTCGTTGAGGTCTTGTAGTACCTCACTATGGCAACAACATGTTCAGTTGGTGGGGGCTGTGTTGAGTTTGGTTTGGTCTGGTAGGATAGACCCATTTTGGGTTGAGGCCATGTGTTATTTGCAGGAGACTCATGGTGTTGATATGTTATTGAACTATACTCCACAGGGCATTGCAGTTCACATTCTGATATGGGATCCAGGGATTGGAGGGCTTGGTAGTTCCGCGATTGATGGAGTTGAATGAGATTCTTTGGCCATTGATCATTCTACTCATCAGGAGCACGTGGGTGTCATGTGTGGTGAGCACTTGGAGAGGCCACATCTTGAGGGGAGTCTACCTTGTGTCACACAGGTGGATATGGGACCCCGATATCATATGTATTTGGATTCAGTTATTGCTTGAGGACAAGCAATATTTCGGTAGGGAGGACTGTAATGTCCCCATTTTGGGACATTATAACATTACAGAGTGTTATGCCTACCAGAGTAGCCAAATAGGGGTGACATAGATTTCAGGAGATATTGAGGGGTTTTATTGGGCCCGACTTGCATTGTTCATCATCGGGATCCATTCTGCACAACTTGGCTTTGGTTTCGTTGCATTTCGACGATTTTCGTAATTTTGAGTTATTATGGATCATATCTTAATTAAATTCACTAAGAAGGTCATAATGGGCATATTACTTGGAGAAACCTCTTAGTGTAATAACTCATCGGAATTGGGAAGAAGAGCATTACAGGATAAGATTATGAGAAGTGACTTTCAGTGGCTGAAGAAGCCATCATGATGGATAAATCAATTTTTAGAGGTAAAATGGTTAATTAATTAATTAAATAAGTGATTTAATCAAGAAATAATAAATTAAAGTAAAGTCACTTGGAGGGAAAAGGTCAACAACGAATTAGGTTTTTGGGAAGCTATAAAGGAAGGGTAAAGCAACCTAATTCATTATGCATTGTTATGATTTGATGTTGAGAGTTCCGAGAGGAGGAAGAGAGCCGACCTTACTGTTTTGTGGATTTCTGGAGGAAACCACCACCATTGATCGATTTCGGTGTTGAGACTCACACCCTAGCCCATCGGATATACCATCCAGGTATTTCACCATACTTTTCAGAGGTATCCATTGCAGAGTGTGCAGCTCAACCAATGAGGGCGCAAGTCAGTTTGAGGGTTTGGAGAGTTGCATGAGATCCATGTCCAGATTGCAGTTTCATTCCAAACCATTTGAGATCCAACCAGGGCACTTCTATTGAGCCATCTATCTTCAGATTCTGACCGTGGAATCTTACATATCGCCTCATCCAGCCATTTAGGGCGCAACTCTTTCGGACATACATTTGGGGTTGCATGCAGAGTATCAGAGCAGATCTGGGTGAATCCTTCCGACCCAGTTCCACATTTGGTGAGACGATCATTTTGAGCCATATAGCATCAGATTCCGTTGGTGGAATCCTTTGGGGCGCATCCAGTGTCCCAGGAGGTGCGCAAACCCCCCAGGGGTCTAGATCCAGTGCCTCAGAGACCAGATCCGAGATCCGTCACTCATCCATTTCAGTCTAGAGGCCAGGGCACTTCTATTGGAGCAGTTTCTAGTGCATTCTGACAATCTATCCTTCAGGACGAGTTTTCCAGCTGGTAGCGGTTACCGTACTTCTCTAGAGTCACATATTTTTGCCGATCTATCTGTGGATGCGTCAGATCTGCTATTATCTTCTGATCACGAGTATTTTTATGCTATTTGATTGTATTCCAGTGATGATCCATGAGATCTAGCTAACGTTTATATTCTATATTTCCAGTAGGCTATTGTATTTCCATGCTTGAACAGTATAATACATGATATTGGGCAGTTGATGTTCTTTACTTCTGCATGCATCCTTTATATGTTGTTTAAACCTTAAATATGCAACATGCACATGCAATAACCCACATGCACATGCAATAACCATCAAGATCTCAAACATACAACTGAAACGCATCTAGAAACCCCCCAGTGTATTCGATTTGCAAGACAGAACAATAGATCAATAACAAATATCTTGATCAACGGGATCAAGGATATTACATTCTATTGGTTTCATTTCGATATTAATGTTTTCAATGTCTTTGTTGTAGGTTGTTGATTGGGGCAAGTCCCCGATGGATCAGATGACACCATCATTGGGGAAGCACGTATACCCCATTGTAAATTGTACAAATTAAATATAAGCAATATGTTTTTAAATTATGTTTTTTCGAAAGTCTATTGGTTTCATTTCGATATTAATGTTTTCAATATTTTTGTTGCAGGTTGTTGATCCGGGCAAGTCCTCGATGGATCAGAGGACACGATCCTCGGGGGAGAAAGTATAACCCATACTAATTATACAAATTAAAGATGTTGTATTATTATGTTTTTTTGGTGAGTATATTGGTTTCATTTCGATATTAATGTTTTCTATATTTCTATCGTAGGATACATATCTATCAGCATATCAATCCATAGATATCGATGTGGATGAGATCATGTGCGATTTTGACATCACATCATCGTTGAACCCCATTCAGATGGTAAAAAACTCCTTACAAAATTAAAAGCGGAAATCCTTTGTCTGGTATTCATTTAGCCACAAATGGATGAAATTAGAGTGAATATTGGATGAAATATTGAACTCAGTCCTTGAATGTAAGCTGCAGGATCTTTAATTAGAAAATAAATTCATTTATGG
The DNA here is from genome assembly GCA_032191745.1 of Picea mariana. Classification (NCBI taxonomy): domain Eukaryota; kingdom Viridiplantae; phylum Streptophyta; class Pinopsida; order Pinales; family Pinaceae; genus Picea; species Picea mariana. Next base: position 53,876 of record JASDQU010739441.1, on the reverse strand, counting down.
TTTTATATTTTCTACTTGTATATGTCATGAACTAAAATATGGTTTGTTTTTACAGGCTTATTTGCATCCACATAATCCTAGTGAGGGGCCTGCTGGTACTATTGATGCTACTGATGAGTCGTCACATCATGAACATCTAACACCATGTGCATCTGATCATGTGCCATTATTGTCGACTGAACAGTAAGCAACACATAGAAGGACACCCCAGAGGGAAGATGTGGGTGCACCCTCTACTGGTCAATGCATGCCAGATCATGCAGAACAAGGTCAAGAGGGTCGATGCAACATAGACTACTACTGATATTTCTCAAGGAACATTTCTTGGAACTTCCCATGTCACTAGCACGAGAACACTAGAGACCACATTTTTGGTGGACGAAAATCTTGTTCCCATAAATATAGAGAAGATCACAGGTATTTAAAATATGCTTTAACTATTATATATAATCTGATTGAAATTTACTTATAGATCATTCTTTTTAAACTAATGATCACATGATCGTTTTGCAGGAAATGATGTTTTTTATAAACATTTAAATGATTGGTCATTTGAGATCTTTGGGCCCACCATCCACACATGGTGGGATAAACAAAGTAAAAATTTAAAAGATGATCTCACTAATCACATGATTAGGTTGTTTGGTGGTGAGACCTTCAATCGAGCGGAGGTCCTCAAGAAAGTTGACCAACATCTAAAGATTGTGAGAGACCAATATAGGGTTCATCTAGAAATGAACCCCAGGTATGAGCGCCCTCCAATGATTCCAATAAGGGAGTGGAAAGCCCTGCTGGATGATGGAAAGGAGAGAGCTTTAAGAAAACAGGGAAAGCTACCACCAGGCATATGAAGGTATGCAATACTTTGAACAATGTAATTATATGTTTATTACTCTTTATTTTTACATGAAATTTGCAACATCTAACGTATTTCAAACTTTTCATAGGCTTCCAAACACATCAAAGGCCATAAAGGCAAGACACGAAAAACATATCCAACACAAGCTTGGGCCTGGTGGTTATTCCAATCTGGTGGCACGAATTGTAAGTATCAATAACTCAAATATTGTATCCAAATAATTAATTGCATGCAAAAAAAAAATTATTTCACCATAAAAGCTAGATTGATGATCTTATGCAAAATTGCAGGCCGATCAGTTCAACGAAGTGCCCACATAGGAAGAATTGAAGCTTGGTTTCCATCATGGCTTTGCAGCTGTTGTTGAATGCTGAAAAAGCTTGAGTGTTGGGAAAACACAGTCTTCCAGTGATCCATCCCACGCGCAGGTAAATAAAATCAACAAAGTTTATTTAAGATTGATTACTTGTGCAGTCTATTCATTATTAATTTTGGCCATAAAATATTGAGTCTCTTTGTTTTAAGCAAAAAAGCGACAATACAATACATAATTTCGATGATGGATAACAACCCAATGAAGGTCATGTTGTGCATCCTGGTAATGGATGTATTCATGTGCTACAAAAAAATTAGTATGGATTATAGTTTTAAATTTTTAATTGCAAATAGTGTATTAATTGTAACCTTTGATGTTTCAAATCCACTAGATCTTGCAGAGGGTCATCATGTACAAGATGAGGTAGCTAGACAGGAAGATGAAGTACATGATGTGGCCCCATCAGGTAAATAACACCACTCTAATGTTGTATTTATCAATGAAATACTTGTAATGAATGATAATAACAAAACATATCAATTTAACATTTCTTCATTATTGCAGTAGATCATGGTACCTTATAGCAGCATCCACGTCGTGATTACACGATCCGACAAACAATAAGACAAGCTACATAGGCGGCCAAAAGAACTGATAAAGAAGTTGTAGAAGATGATTGGCTCATTTTTGAATTTGTGAAAAGAAAAATCCAAAAAGAAGTGATTGTAATAACATTATGACATATTATTTTTGATAATATAAACTAATGTCATGAAATATTTTTTTCCTATGATTGAATGAATGAATGAGTGAATAAATAAATGTTATAAGTACTTAATGAATGAATGTTGGATGTTTCTTTATGATGAAAATCACACATTTTCACATAAATTCATTTATTTTCAAGTACATGCATTGGGTATGGGGAATTGAAACTTATGTGAGGGGGAGGGGCCATATGAGCTTCCACCTTCACGTGGTAGGCCTTGTTCAGTAGAGAATATTAAAATATTCTCGAAACAAAGAGAAACTCAATAAGGTAATGCTCTTTATTCTTATGTATTATAGATTCTTGTAAATTTTGAAATGCATGTCTATTTTTTAAATTCTTTTTCATAAATTTAACATTTCATGGTTCGTTGATTTCTAGAGGACTTTGCACTAGGAATTGCAACTGGTCACTAGCCTATGTGGAGAGGCTGCATCAATTGTACTAAAAGGTACATAATAATCATGAATCTATCTTTTTATATGTTGTTTTAGTTATTTACCTTTCATGTGCATTGTAGTGCTTTACTTCATTTATTATAAGTAGTTTATTTCATTCATTCAAGACTGTATGCATCTTTACCCTAATATATATCACATTAGTTTTGACATAATATATATGAATAAATCATCAAAAAATTTCAAGCTCAATTTCATCAAATTCATACTTGGAAATTAAGAAAATTATGTATAGTTATAGAAAGAAATTTCATAATGTCCTCAATGATCATTAAAAAGAATAAATGTTTCACATGAGGCTCTACATAGGATGGGCCAAATAATGGAGAATTTGGAAGCCCATCATTACCCCATAGCTAGAAGTTTTGCATGCCCCTATGCAAAAAAACAACTCCTATGTGTTGTATGTCTGAAATCATAGGATACAATCTGGGTGATTTCATCCTTGTTGTATCCTATTGAGGTCATATAATTCTCAGAGGGGTAGTGCTTCATTCTAAAACTGATTGCATATTTGTTTTCTTGTTTTCTTTTTCTGCCCATATTCTGGATTTGTTTTTATCTCACTATTGTTTCATAACGATTGTTCAATAGCAAGCTTAACATGACAATGTTATAGTTTCAATAGTTATCTACATCACCACTTCTAAGGTGTAGAATTGTTAAATTGGTATGTAACATTTGTGGGAATCCCTATTCATACTTGTTTCGAACAAGTTGTATTTGTTCTCCCAGTTCTACTTGTTTTCATTTAAGAGGTCTAGCTTGCAATCCATTCTCAGCCTTTCTTTCTTATATCCATTTTATCCATTCTTGATGTCTAGTAGTGAGAATCCTCCTCTTGCACTTGGGTATCTAGTACTTCATCCTAAAGTAAAAAAACATGATGCTTTTCAAGGATTTGACTATATTTCTACACTAACGTAATGCAAAATATTTGGAATTACAACATACAAAATTAATGTTAGCACTAGGAGTTACCCTTAGACTACTATAAGGATAAGCCCAATACCCATCAAAATCTGAATAATTAAATCAAGTTTGGTAGGTGGATCAACAAGGAGAGGCAACAAACTGCAGATTAGTGAGCTACCATTGGGCATGGAGTCCTAACCACTCCGCTCATTGAAGGAAATCAAACTGCATATTAGATAAATAACTTGTATGATGATGGATAAAAGAAAGAAGGAGAGGTCAACATATAAGTGAAAAAATCAATCTCACGCCTTTCTCAACTGATTACATCCGCTGATACGAATATTCATTGATTGGAAATCCTTTCCAACAACAAATATGAATGCTTAAATATAACATGTAATATACTTTTACAGTAAATCCTTTACCATAGAACTCTCATAACATGATACTGCTAATCAAACCTATATTAATAGTAACCATATTCAAGCAAGATTAAAATGTAGATGAACAACAAAGAAATCACAATCTGATATGACATATCTCATGAATCTTCAATAACAATATTGATTACAACATGTGCCCACATGCATACAATTTGACTCACACAGCTTTTTCCCAGCTCAAAATCCCCTCTCAGGTAATAAGACTGAACCCATTTCTCTTGTTACCATTACAATATAAAGGATGCCATTACAAATCCTTGATTCATTCCCCAAGGGAGTCGAATAATTTTGTTTTACCAAAAATAGCAATTGTTACATGATTATAGGATTTGAAACAAAAAATAGAATAATATTTAATTATAGATCCTAATTTCTAGGATTATTTCTTTGACCAACTAATAATGTGCTAACTTAAGAACAAATCATGGGATTTGATAGAAAAATCTCCAAACTTCATCATCCAAATCAATTTGGGGTTGTTCTTGCCAAGTTGGAGCTCCACCAAGTCGAATTCTAGAACTATGACCAGTTTCGCAGCGCACATTCGCTGCAAAACCGTTTTAAAAATTTTGCAGCTGATATTTTTCAATTATCTCCCAAATGGTGAACTGGGTCGAGCGAATTTTTTGTCAGCAAGTTAATATCATTATAATGCTTCTTCACACACAGTTTGAGAAAAACATAGTTCACGGATTTTGATAACATCCAAAAATGGATGTATGTGACGGTGGCTTGTTTCTCGAAAATTGTGAACTATTTTGACCTAAAATTAAATGGGTTTCTTCATCTTACCCTAATGCATCTCCTGTCACAATTTCATGGCGAAAGGATGCATGGTTTGAGAGATATGGTGAAAATAAACTTTTACAATGACACTTTTTACAACGAAGCCCATTTCCAGTACTTTCGCAACGCCATTATACCACAAGCTAGCTGCGAAACCTCTATTTTTGTCTGTCTTCAATTTTTATGCATTGACCTGACTTAGTTGTGAAGGGGAAGAGACCCTTTAATGATCTTCTTACTCTTTTTCTACTTTTTTTCGGGCGCCATGATGCTGGAGGAAATAGGATTGATGATGGCAAGCTTCAACAACAAACAAGGCTTTTGTGGCGTGGTTTTGCAGAGCCCAAAAAATCTGTAGCAACTGAAGGATTTGAAATATTCAATGAATAAAACATGACCCAAGACTCCAATTCCAATAAAGACTCATAATTATTTGACCCTAGACACGAGGACACCACTAAAACTCAAGTGATACTCATGATTGCAAACCATTATGGAGAAGGACAATTTCGCAACGACTTGACATATGCGTTGCAAAACTGCTGAAGTGTATTGAAATGAATTAGATTTTCTTTGAAAGCTATGAAACCCTTTATAAATGACATGATATGACCTTTTGACACTTGAAGCACCCTTCATTATGATCTTGAATTTATTTTTATCCAAATGACAAAAGACTCTAAGGACTAAAAACTTGACCTATGACCAAATTTGACTCAAACACATATGGAATAACTCAAATAAAAGCATAGCCATGATTTATAAAGGACTAATAGACTCTCTTATGAACCCTATGGGATAAATAACAACAAGACCATACTTTGACCTAACGTTTTATGTGCTAACAATTAACACGTAGGCAAAGATTGAATGATTTTATTCATTCATTCATTATTATTATTATTATTATTATTATTATTATTTCCAGGTTACACTACCTGAGGAAAACCACCGAGTACTTTCCCTCATTTCAATGATGGTACCCAGAGTAAATCCTAAAATCTTTAGGGCACAATGTCCGTCAACAACAAGCCTCGAAGCCATTACAACAATATACTCGTTAAGAGCTCAACATGTCACTTTGTGAGAATTGAACCTAGGTGGGGAGGATAACAATCATTCCTCCCAACCACTAGAGCTAAACCCAATTGATAGGAAAGATTGAATGATATAGAGAC
>JASDQU010739441.1:32816-48099 GCA_032191745.1 Picea mariana | reverse complement strand
GCATATGTTCATGTTCCAAAGGAAAACAAGATTAAGCTAGATAAGAAGGCTGAAAAGTGTATCTTTATTGGATATAAAGATGGTCTCAAAGGTTATAAGATTTGGAACCCCCAAAAAAGAAGGTAGTGTATAGCCGATATGTGGTATTTAGAGAAATGAAGGATGTTGTTAAAAAGGAAGTCCTACCAAGCAAGGAAGATCCAAATAAAATAGAGTTTGATTTAAAGGATGATGAATCAGACTCTACAGAAGAACAATAATTAGAAGAAGATCCTCATACTCCAGTATTGAGGAGATCGGTTCGAGAAATAAGGCTACCGGAAAGGTATACTCCATATGATTTCTGTTCAAATTTTGCTTTGTCTATTACTAATGATGTTCTTAAAACTGTCAGGGAGGTAGTGGATTTAGAGGATGGAAATCTCTAGAAAAAGGCCATGGACGAAGAAATGGAAACCTTGGACAAGAGTGAGGCTTGGGATCTAGTGGATTTTCAGACTGGAAGAAATCCCATTGGAAACAAATGGGTATTTAAAAAGAAGCTGAATGCAGAAGGAAAAGTGGAGAAATACAAATCTTGGTTAGTAGCAAAGGGTTATTCCCAGGTTGAGGGAATTGATTTTGGTGATATTTTTTCTCTTGTTGCCAAGTTAACCTCTATAAGATTTATGCTATCTGTTGCTACTGCATTTGTTTTTGAAGTAGAACAGATGGATGTGAAGACACCATTCCTACATGAGGATATGGAAGAATAAATCTATATGAAGCAACCATAAGGATTTTCTATGAAGGGGAAGAAGGAGCTGGTATGCAAGCTGAAAAAGTCCCTGTATAGTTTAAAACAATCACTAAGGATGTGGTATCAAAAATTTGATACTTGTATGTTGGGAATTGGTTTCACAAGAACCAAAGAGGATCATTGTGTGTATTTTAAATTAATTGGTGATCATTTGATTTATTTGGTCTTGTATGTGGATGACATGTTGCTGATAGGAAACAACAAGGATATTATCCAAGATGTGAAAAATCAGTTGTCCTCTAAATTTGACATGAAGGATCTCGATGCTTCAAATTTCATTTTGGGCATGGAAATTAAAAGAGATTGGAAAAAGAAGAAACTCTGGTTAAATCAGAGAAAATATGTCGAGACAATATTGTAGAGGTTTAATATGCAGGAATGTAAAATGATCAAGGTTCCTATTCTTGTTGGTGTAAAGTTATCTGTGGATCAGTGTCCCAAGACATAGGAAGAGGAGGAGGACATGTTTCATGTTACATATACAAGTGCAGTTGGCAGTTTGATGTATGCAGTGGTATGTACTAGAATGGACATTGCACATGCAGTGGGAGTTTTGAGCAGGTATATGTCAAAACCAGGGAAGGAGCATTGAACAATAGTAAAAATGGTTTTCAAGTATTTGTGTGGTACTGCTAGCTATGGATTATTCTACCAAGGAAGACCAGGATTGGACAGAGTGTTGGATATACATGGATTTGTAGATGTAGACTGGGCTAGAGATCTGGATCGTAGGAGATCTACAAGTGGGTATGTGTTTAACCTATTTGGAGGAGCAACAAGTTGGATGAGCAAAAGATAGGCTGTAATGGCACTTTCAAATACATAAGATGAATACATGGTAGCCACTCATGCAAGTAAGGAAGCAATATGGTTACAAAGATTGTGTTCAGGTATTGGGTTGGTACAACAAGTTGTAAGGATAGATTATGATAGTCAGAGTGCAATTTTTCTGGCGAAGAACCCGACTTATCATTCAAAGACAAAGAATATTGATATTCAATATCACTTTGTGAGAGACATGGTTGAAGAAAAGAAAGTATTTCTAATGAAGGTGGACACTTTGAAGAATGTTGTAGATTCATTAACAAAATTTGTGAGCACTGAGAATTTCTCTTGGTGTAGAGGATCCATGGGCATTGCTGCCCTGGATTGTTGACTATGGAACCATGTAACCCCCTATATGAAAAAATAAAACAAAAAGTGGGAGTATGTTGGGTATGTGTGAGAATTTTTTTCCTTGGGAAATGTGTCGCATTTTTGCATCATTTTTCGTGTTGCCTCGATTTTTGTGTCCATTGTTGAGAAATTTTTCGGCACATGGTTTTTTTTCGATGGTTTTCTATTTCCGGTTAAGGAATTAGGGTTGTTGACCAATCCAGGTCATTGGGTTAGGGTTTTGGATGATGATGGCTCCTATATGCATGCTGTATTGTAAACAATGTATCACTATGAATGAATATAGAATATGTTGGTTTTCTCGGTTTGGGTTTCTAGGGAAAAACCTCTATGTAATGTTTGTATTTTCCATTGTATCTTTTCCGTTCTTTTACTGAAAATTTGTTTGCACTAAATATTGTACAAGGTTAAAATCTACAAATCCAAGGTAGTTAAATTATATTTTAACTATTATATATAATTTGACTGAAATTTACTTATAGATCATTGTTTTTAAACTAATGATCACATGATTGTTTTGCAGGAAATGTTGTTTTTTATAAACATATAAATGATTGGTAATTGGATATTTTTGGGCCCACCATCTGCACAGGGTGGGATAAACAAAGTAAAAATTAAAAATATGAGCTCACTAATCGCTTGATTGGGATGTTCGATGGTGAGACGTTCAACTGAGCGGAGGTCCTCAAGAAAGTCGACCAACATCTAAAAATTGTGAGGGACCAATATAGGGTTCATCTAGAAACGAACCCTAGGTATGAGTGCCCTCCAATGATTCCAACAAGGGAGTGGAAACACTTACTGGATGATGGAAAGGAGAGGGATTTAAGAAAACATGGAAAGCTACCACCGAGCACATGAAGGTATGCAATACTTTGAACAATGTAATTATATGCTTATTACTCTTTATTTTTACATGAAATTTGAAACATCTAACATATTTCAAACTTTTCATAGGCTTCCAGACACATCAGAGGCCACAAAGGCTAGACAAGAAAAACATGGCCAACACAAGCTTGGGCCTAGTGGTTATTCCAATTTGGTGGCACAAATTGTAATTATCAATAACTCAAATATTGTATCCAAATAATAAATTGCATATAAATTTGTTTTTATTTCACCATAAAATCTAGTTTGATGATCTTATGAAAAATTGCAGGCCGATTGATTCAATGAAGTTCCCACTGAGGAATACTTGAGGCTTGGCTTCCATCACGACTTTGCAGCTATTGTTGAACGCCAAAAATTCTTGAGCATTGGGAAAACACAGTCTTCCAGTGATCCATCCCATGCGTAGGTAAATAAAATCAAGAAAGATTATTTAAGACTGATTACTTGTGCAGTCTATTCATTATTAATTTGGCCATAAAATATTGAGTCTCTTTGTTTTAAGCAAGAAAGTGAAAATACAATACATAATGTCGTGGATGGAGAAAAACCCAATGAAGGTCATGCTATGCATCCTGGTAATGGATGTATTCATATGCTACAAATGTTTTTATTATGGATTACAGTTTAAGTTTTTTAATTGCAAATAGTGTATTAAATGTAATATTTGATGTTTCAACTCCACTAGATCATGCAGAGAGCCATCCTGTACAAGATGAGGTAGCTAGATAGGAAGAGGAAGTACATGATGTGGCCCCGTCAGGTAAAGAACACCACTCTAGTGTTGTATTTATCAATGAAATACTTGTAATGATAATAACAAAACATATCAATTTAACATTTCTTCATTATTGTAGTGGATCTGGGCACCTTACAACAACATCCATGTCATGAGTACATGACTTGAAAAACAATAAGACAAGATACTGAGGCGACCAAAAGAACTGATAAAGAAGTTGTAGAAGATGATCGGTTGATTTTTGAATTTGTGAAAAGAAAAAGAATCCAAAAACGAAGTGATTGTAATAACATTATGACATATTATTTTTGATAATATAAACTAATTTCATGGAATATTTTTTTCCTACAAAAGATTGAATGAATGCTATAATTACTTAATGAATGAATGTTGAATGTTTCTTTATGACGAAAAACACATAAATTCATTTATTGTCAAGTACATGCATTGGGTATCGGGAATTGAGAGTGATGTGAGGGGTGGGGGGTAGGGGCCATATGAGATTCCACCTTCATGTGGTTGGCCCTTTTCAGTAGAGAATATTAAACTATTCTTGAAACAAAGAGAATCTCAATAAGGTAATTCTCTTTATTCTTATGTATTATAGATTCTTGTAAATTTTGAAATGCATGTCTAATTCTTAAATTATTTTTCATAAATTTAACATTTCATGGTTCGTTGATTTCTACAAGACTTTGCACTAGGAATTGAAACTCATCACTAGCCTATGTGGAGAGGCTGCATCAATTGTACTAAAAGGTACATAATAATCATGATCAATCTTTATTTTTATATGTTGTTTTAGTTATTTACCTTTCATGTGCATTGTAGTGCTTTACTTCATTTATTATAAGTATGCATATTTATGCATATTTACCCTAATATATATCACATTATTTTTGACATAATATATATGAATAAATCATCAAAAAAATTCAAGGTCAATTTCATCAAATTCATACTTGGCAATTAAGAAAATTATGTATAGTTATAGAAACAAATGTCATAATGTCCTCAATGATCATTAAAAATAATAAATGTTTCACATGAGGCTCTACATAGGATGGGCCAAATAATGGAAAATTTGGAAGCCCATCATTACCCCATAGCTAGAAATTTTGCATGCCCCTATGCAACAAAACAACTCCTCAAAAACTAATCTCAACCCTACTCAACCTTCCTTCTCTAACTAGTTCTCCCTATATGTTGTATGTTTGAAGTCATAGGATACAATCTGGCGATTTCATCCTTGTTGTATCCCCATCTACTTTTCTCTTCTTCTTCATCCACCTCCCCTATAGACTACCAATAGGGAATGTGGTCAATGAGTAATGGTTATTTGAAGATAATCCTTAATTAATTTAGCTTTGACCTCTTAAGAGTTTCAATATATGGGTTGGATATGAAGAACACAACTTTTAAATTAGATGGGGAGTGAGGCTCCATATTCCTTAGGGTAAATGGTAGCTCCTCCCACCTATTTTGGAACATCTACACCACTTTATCTCTTGATTTTGTTACCATGACTTCATAGTGAGACCATATGTATTGGAGGAAAATATATATGGGTGAGGCATAAAAAATTTGTGGAGATATAACTCATAGAGCTGATTTTTATCTTCTTCATTGCATTGTTGATATGCCTTTGTGAATTCTTTTTTAGTATCCAATTCATGAGGGAGGAATTTGGAAATTTGGTTGAATTGAAACCCGAGCCATTATTCTTGAAGGAATAATACATAGGATTTTTATTGAAGGTCTGCAAGGGGACATGTTCTATGCAACCTCTATAGTCTTATGGATAGTTTCTTCTAATATTTAAATTATGTCCACTTTATCTTCGACCTCCCTTCCTTGTCTTTCAAATTCCATATTCAATATCTCATTCTCACTTTCCAACTATTTCTTATCATCCAAGTGTTGCATCCTGAGGATTTGGAGCTTTTATTGTAAGCCTGCAATTTGTTGTTCATACTGTGATTGGGAGCCCACTATGATTGTGATTTTTTTCTCCTTTTTATCCTCTAAAATTTTATTTGACTATAGGATCTTTGTTGTAGGTTCTTCTAATTGAGACATTATTCCCTCAGATATTGCAACAAGTAGTAAGGGATGCTCAAGGTCTTTTCTGAATTTTGATAATAAAAATGCCTTAGGTGATGCAATAACTTGAAATGAAAGGAATAGGCCATGTTGTTCATACCATCATAGATTACATATTTCATGATATATAGGGATACTTCATCCCATGGTGAAGGTAGGGTTTCCCTCTTAACACCATTCTTAGTTTCTTCCATTTTTTCATATAATTTGAGGAAGTATTTCTTTGCTAATATGGTTGTTTTCCTTTCCTCATTATCCCAATTTATATTTTAATGTCCACGTTGACAAATATTATGGGTAGTGGTAGAAAAAAGTGGGCTGATTGAGAGATAGAGATTTTATGACATGACATGCTATCTAAAAACATAATTACTTAAAAACTAGTAGATGTGATGCATCTTTTCATTGGTGTAATTTCTTATAGGAAGAAATGTAATGTAGTGTGTGAAGGTCTTTGCATGTTTCCTTCATGAAGGTTGTGATATTCCTATAGGTGGCTTATGTTCTTGATTTGGGTGATATGGAATGTATAGGTTGAATACTTTGTTTCTTGTAACACTCTGTAGGTTTTCAATTTGTAGTGTGCTTCTCTTATAGTTTCTTGTAGGTGCTACTCCTATAGTGATCCTTTCCTATAGATGCATGTAGGTTGCAATTCTTGTGCTCCTTTCTTGTAGTTTCTTGTAGGTGCATATTCATGTAAAAATTCCTCTCCTATAGTTTCTTATAGGTACACATTGATGAAATTTGAGGTTCAGTACATGTTTTCTTTCTATTTGAAATTTATCAAAAAACTCCTTGAAGTGATAGAAATAATGCAGTGCATACCCATGGGTTTGTGACTGCATATTTCCTTACCAAATTATAACTTCTGAAATTTGTATCTCAAGTTTTTTATTGTTTTTGCAGCATAAACTAAGATCTCATTTTTAGGTTACTTACAATTATAAGCATGAAATCCATCTCAAGAAACATTCTTGGTTGAAAGGAAAAAATTATACATCTTTGGAAACATATTTAAGGAGGTTAAATGTTTTTCAGTGTAAGAATATAAATGAGCCTCATATAATTTCAAGAAATTATTGAAATTTGATTCCCTATAACAAAATTTGGAGTGTAGAATAAACTATTGTTATTTTCACAAAGTTTGGAGTGTAGAATAAACTGTTGTTATAATCATTTTGCAGAATAAAGGAAAAATCAGCATGATTGTGCAAGCACCATATTTTATTGCATGAAAATACTAAAGAGCCACAATTTGCTGTGGTCTTGCTTATCCTTTATTTCTAATAAGTTTCAATGTGAAATTTGATTAGGTTGATTTGGTTTTTTGAGCCAATGAGTCTTTCTTGGTAGTCTCCTTTTTATTGATTCTAGTAAGGTAATTTTTGTTGCATGATTCATGGATGCATTGAATGTTATCATAGATACTGCAGAATTCAATAATAAGACAACAATGTTTCAATATTTAAGTTAAAATTTTGTAAATATGTGTTATTGGATTCTTGGCCCCACCTTGAATGTGCATGGATGTGCATCAAATATGAATCCTTTTCAGAAGGTTCCTTCATGACATGGATTCATATCTGTAAGCGACACAACATGGATCTATATGGGATTTGAAACATTGAATATATCAACATTCATGGAAATTTCAATAACTAGAACTGAATAATGATAGTAGATTTGATTTGTGTCATACTGCCACCTACAACCACCCATCAAATAGAGATCCCTTTGTGAAGAAACTTGTATCATGTACATGGGTGTCAATTAATAGCCTTATGTTTGAAGAAACCAATCAAACTTTGGTTCTCACTGCCCAAAAAATAGTTGATGTGGCAGTAGTAAGATATTAAGCAACCTACGAGCTATATTGTCTATCTACTTGACCATTCTTTTAGCAATAGATTTACATCATCACAAGTAATAATATTTAAAACTACATAGAACTACATAAAGGTACATACACAAAAATCCATCTTTGTAGGTCTTTCAAGTTTTTAGTTTCCTTTCAGTTATATCATCATTATGAAGGAATTCCAGTTTCCAAGACCAACTTATCTGGAAGCTGACATGCCTAAGGATGCACAAAATAGATCAGATCTGCCACTACCAGGATTCGAGACAATGGCTTCCATTTTATGTATTGGAAGTGGAAAAATTATATACCATTTTCCTGCTTATGGTGGTTGTCCTCATTTTCTGACTTGCTACAACTTTCACATGATATTTTTAGTTTGTCTTTTTTCCACCTACAAAATTGTTCTGTCTTCAAGAGGTTTGTAGGTATCTGGAACCAACAATAGCATAAGGTACCATGAATTGAGTTTCTTCTTTCACATCCAAGTTGGATACTTCAAACAACTTCATCTTGGCCAGGTTAAAAGTTTGAGTGGATCCTAAGTATGATGGTAAATCCGATTGGGAGACCATTTTTTTAATTATTTTCCACATTTTGGAGTGGACCATATTAAATGCTTTATCTTCAGATTTGGTCCTTTGAGAATAAAATTGGACAAGCATAACCGAGATTTCCCCCCATCATGTAAAGCATGGTCAAACATGATGTTTTTCATGACTGCTTTTATATTTTTGTTGGATCTTGAATATATTTTCCTTGCACTTGTTTGTTCTTCTTTGATGTGGTCTATGAGCTTTACAACTTGTTGTTGAGGGTTTCCTTATTAGCTTACTCACATAGGAACAAACATTTCCAAATCTAAAGAAGACTAGGGATGAAAATCAAGATTCTTAAAATGCAATGACATGAATAGAGCTACAAAGAAGCCTATTACAATTTATAATTATGTTGATTATACGACATATTATCATTGCATGTTTGAGGATGTTGATTGCTACACATATTTTAAATTATTCACCAATTTTGTTTGTTCATTGGTGTACATTAGAAGGCAGTGTTTTTCTTTGATTTTCTATTTAATGTAACATTTATCTTCCAAAAGTGATGAAAAATTGTTTTCAGATTGTCTGAAATAATGATGATTTTTCAATCATTTTTAAAATTTTGAAGTTTCGAACTCAAATGGATATTGGAGGTGTGACAATGATAGTGTTTCATATCCTATTCTACAACTCATAAAATTCATTACTGTGTTTCATATCTTCTTCTACAACTCTTCAAAAGCATTATGTTGTTTCTCAGTTGGAACAAATGTCACATTTCGATTCATTTTCTGCAATTTCTCAAAAACATTATATGTTCCTAGTTAAAAAAGATGTCACAATTTCATTGATTGCAACATTCAAGGGAATTGCCATGTATGAATAATGCCAAATAATGTTCAAAATCAAATGGCATTTTCCATGTAACTTCGAAGTTTTGAGAGGTGTTTAGTTGGTGCCCATTCCATCACAACTTGAATATACTAGTATCAATGTGGATCCAATTTTCATTTCTTGTGTCCTCAAGAATCAAATATGTTATAAAGTTCATGGAAAAAGAATATCCTCTTAGCTTACCTAAATTTATTGCTTTTGTATCTTGTTAAAAAATTAATATCTCATAGAAGACCATTATTAAAGTGTCCAAGAATAGTGCCAATAATTCATTCTTGAGATTGTGAGAGTTCTTGGTTCATCGTTTAGGAAAAATGGTATGATTAACCTATCATATAACCCTCATTAGGTCTTTAAAATGGCCTTTCATATACATTATTTTACTTGAACTTGATGATATCTTGCTTATAGATCCATATATAAAAGATACATTGCACCACATAATTTATCCACTTTTTCTTTGTTCCTTAGTCATGGATGTTGTTGGGCTTGTATTTTGATTCTTTTTTTGCAATGGTTGAATCCTTTTTGCACCGATATTATATATTCTATTGACCATTTTGAAGGAGTTTTCAAATGATTTCATATCAATTCATCATGGATTTATATCAGGTATGTGTAATTGATGTTTTACAATGATTTTGAGCTAAATTCAGTTCGGCTTGATGTTTATAAGGATCTAATGCATGATCTGTGTGTAACAAGGTGAATTATTAGTATGATCCTCCATCTGGTACCTCGCCCGACACTTCATCCAGCACCCCATCCGGTACACGATCTAGCACTCGGAGTGTAGAGGAGTTGGTGGTTGGTATATTGGTGGTCTGTGATGAGCGAATCAATAACCTGGGTTTTGTGCCCCCTTGTGGCCTCTAGCTATAGAGATCATGACATCTCAGATTGAGTGGTTATGTTGATTGTTGAGTGGCTCACAAATTTTCTAGAAGCCAAAGCTATTAGAGCGCATTTAATGGATTTTCCATTTTTAGAGGAGGTCGACCCTTCAGTGGTCGAGCTCTCGAACTATAATTCATCTATAGATACCACTCGCAGTGGCAAGACCACAGACAAAATTTTTAAGAAGAAGTTCACTGTGTAATTCAAAAATATGTTCCAAGACTACGTTTTTTTAATTAATGACATAATCATGTTGATTTGAACCTGTGTTTCGATGTTGAAGAGTAGCCACGACCTGCTGGGGGGCACACCAGTGGTCTGGGTGTCTGTATAGATAGATATATCATGTATTTCATTTTCTTAGTTAGAATTTACTTTGTTTCCTTGTTGTATGTATCTTTTAGTTTTAATTACTGTACATGCTGATTGTAATTTAATTGTCTAATTCATCTTTTGCAGATTGCTTATAAAAGATGGTTATTTGTTATGCTATGTTTCTTATTTCTTAACAATTGTCCTGCAAGATACTAACTTAGATGATCTATTGAAGTTTTAAATTGGTTTCTGCAAATTAAAACATAGTATTATTTAAACAGAGGATTAGTGTAGACATAGTTTCTTTTGCAAGATTCGATGGATAAATAATTGCAAGTTTTATTAGTTGTAATCAAGCTATATTTAATTCTCAGTTCAGTTATGTTTTCATAGATCNGCAGATTGCTTATAAAAGATGGTTATTTGTTATGCTATGTTTCTTATTTCTTAACAATTGTTCTGCAAGATACTAACTTAGATGATATATTGAAGTTTTAAATTGGTTTCTGCAAATTAAAACATAGTATTATTTAAACAGAGGATTAGTGTAGACATAGTTTCTTTTGCAAGATTCGATGGATAAATAATTGCAAGTTTTATTAGTTGTAATCAAGCTATATTTAATTCTCAGTTCAGTTATGTTTTCATAGATCTATTTGGTTTATTAATCTTGTTTTAGTATGCTAGGATAGAAATAGATTTTGGGATTATGTTTGTAAAAGCATTCTAGTTTGAAATATGAGTCTTAATGATAGGATTAGTCCAGTTTAATTTATAAAATCTCAGTTATAGATTTGAATTGCAATTTTAACTAGAAGATTGGATTTGAATTAAGATTTTTAGTCATAAGTTTATACGTTTGTAAATTTTCTTGAGTTAGCATAAGAGTGTGCTTGAATTAGTATAAGAGTGTTTTTAATCATTGGTGATTGATGCATGAAATTTAGAGATCACATGGATTCTTAGGATACTTAGTGTTGCTTCTATGATGGCAAATCTTTCGTTAGATTGATTGATTCACACTTTTGATTTCTCTATAGAAGTAAGCATTGAATTAATCCCTCTTGAGCTATTATTAATAGTCATATGCCATCGTGATGTTATTCGACACCGAAGACATAATCATCATGTTTGAATTATCTTTTCCTGTTATTGCAAATTAAGAATAGTTTTGATTAATTAGAATCTAAATACAATCATGATGCTTTTGATGAAGTAGGTTAAGATTTCTCCTTTGCAGAATATAAATGATTATGAGTTTTGTTTTAAGGATAGAGTTTACTTGTTGCAATAGTCTTGATAGGTTAGTTGTTTGTTTTCTTATTTTCTTAAAGATAAAAGATCAAAAGAAATTTACTTGTTGTTACTCATTAGGTTGAATAGATTAACTTGTTTAAAGTAGGTTATGATTTGCTTCTTTATAAATAATCCATCAGTCCATTGTTGAAGCTGCTTAGGATAAATAGTTCAAGCTCATTAATATGATTTGCTAATTGATAAAAATGAAAGAGTTATTTCTTAAGTAGATTGATCCTTAGATAGACCATCCCCTTAGATAGACAATACTTACATTATCGTTTCTTATTTGGCTCATACAATGCCACAACTCTAACTTTACTTACCCGGGGTTGAAAATTTAATTGAGGGATTTAGTGCATATAGAATACCCATCATTTTTGGTGTCGTTTCCAGGGAGTTGTCTTAAGGTAGGAAATAGTTAGGGAGTAGATCATTTTGGAACCTTAGCATTAGTTTGGTGGCAGGGGAACTTTAAGACGAGAGGTAATAACCTGCGCATCTATTATAGCCGGTTCCCCCAAACCAAATGGTAGTTTTTCTTTTTCTTTTTATTTCATGAACAAACCTAGGGACCCAAAGGGAAGATACATTAAAACCAAACCAAACATTTTGACCAAGGTTCCTTCTAACCTTTTTGGAGGAAGGAACACTCCATCCATAAACTCCACAGATCGATACCAGAAAGTAGCAGTTAAATCAATCCAAAGAGATAGAGTAATCTCTGAAGAGACCAAGACAGGGACAACTATAGAGAATAAAATTGAAGCATCAATAATAGTGGGACATGAGACAATATCACTTGAGCCTTTCATAGAACCAACCAACACAACCTTTGTTTTTCACCACCATCAAGAGATCCTAATTTTGTAGACATCATTGACCCTGAACATGTGAATAATCTATTTGTAGTTCATCCAGTATAATTGTTTCCCAAGTCGAAACAAAAACTTTGGCACCCATCATTTTGACAGGCTCGAGTAAAGTCTCAAACATCCAAGCAGTAGGAAGACCTTCCCATCAAAGGGATACCTTTCCTAGAAAATAACCTTGGGATACTTTGTTATCTTCAAGGATAAAACCATTTAGGTACTCTCGTTTTTGAAACCAAACCAATATGGAAGATCAGGAGGATCACAACCATGTAAGAGATGAGGAGGGAGAAGAAGCTGGAAACCAAACCGAAACCACCTTCGGGTTTCCAATTTTGGATACCACACAGAATGTCAATATGAAGAACATTCCACTCTCGACACTGCCCACCTTTTATGGTAAAAGTAGTGAAGACTTGGATACCTTCCTATTCAAGTTGGACATCTTGTGTAGGATCTACAATTACTTACAAGATTCCCATAAATTAAAACTTTTTCCTGCCACCCTCAAGGATTCCGTACTAAGATGGTTCATGGGGTTGGGAGAGTCTAGTATTAGGTCTTCAAAAGGCATGAAATATATATTTGTTAAGAAATACCAAGACTACTGCAAKTCCAAGGATTCTCATAATGATATTTTCAAAATACAACAGTTAGAGGATGAGAATCTTGAGGATTATATGGAACGGTTTGCTTATATCTCACAAAAATCAAAGTACCATGACCTTCCAGATGATGCAGTCAGGGCTCTTTTACTTAAAGGGATTTCAAAAGAATACTTAGATATACTTAACTTGATGGCATCAGGTGACATCTCCCATAAACCATTTACTGAAATATGTGAAATGTGTAAGAATTACTCGAGGAGTAGAGCCAAAACAGGGAAGAGTGTTCGAGATCCTTATAGTTGAAACCTAAAAGTAGTTAGTTCAGGTCGTATCACAAGGGTAGAGATAGGGAACCTTTTAAAGAACTTCAAAATGGATATCATAAGTACAATAGGTTCCCAGTTGGACACCCTAAAGATTAAAAATAAACAGGAGGAGGAAAATGCAACAATGAGAATATTTTTCCCAAGATGCAAGAGGAAGCATTCCTCAAGGGAATGTCCATTAGATAATATTTAAGTTTGTGGCTTCTGCATTGAAGACCAAAATTCCCATCATTGCCCGGTTTGTTAGCCATATACAAAAGTGGGGATCCTGGGGAGTCCTCTTATGCACCTAGGAGGCCATGGTAGCCTATGAGTCAGCCTACATACCAGGATCTACAACCTCAAGTTCCAACCTATTATCAACAACCACAACAGTGGAACTCACTGATTTGGAAAAAATGGTATACAAAGTATCATCATCCTTGGTTTCAAGGATGGAGAGGACGACATAACCAAGTAAACCCTCAAGCTCCACCTGTCCCTATGCCCACTCATCCTTACCCTCAGTTTCCACCAAACATCCTGCAGCTTTTGTCGGGTTTTTTTCCCCCACCTTTACCTCCTATTCCACAACAACCACAACAATACCAGAATGCAATCTCCCCAAGACCGACATTAGTACCGACACAACCAGTGCCCAATACCAATAACGAACCCACTCAACCTCTTCATAATGTTGATATGCAAGCCTTTCCGGCATATTTTATTTATCATGTTCCATTTAAGGAGATTCAACTAAGGTCGGGAAAATTTATGAATAAGCAGAGGCCTTCAGTAGTCATCCAGGAAGAGGAAGAAGAGAAAACCCCCAAACAACCCATGGATGACACTAAGTGGAAAGATGTTATCATTCCTAAGGACCAAGAACCCAAGCTTCCCCAAAATGAACCTTCACAAATTACGAAGGCCCCTCCTTATCCAGAAAGATTAGTGATTGAGAAACCTACCACTTGATTGGAATTTGATATCTTGAATGAATTGAAGAACATCTGTGTCAAAATTCCCATTCCAATTTACAGTAAGGTGGTCAAATAATTGTGTATTAAGAAGCCAGGAAGGAAGCAGAAGGATCCTCCAAAAGTACATTTGATAGGAGAAATATCTGAGTACATATCAGAGTAGCCTAGGGTCAAAAAATATGGGAAACCAAGGAACCCCATAGTGACCATAACCATTAATGAGGTTCCCATCATAAACACTCTCATAGACCTAGGGGAGACCATCAATGTTATTACTGTTACTACCTTGGCGGAACTACAGTTAAAACCTCTTCTTAGACCTACCCCAACTATTTTGGAATTACCAGATAAGACAAAGGTTATACCTGAAGGAATCTTGGATGATATCATAGTTACATTAGCCTCATCGGAGTAACCAGTATAATTTCTTGTCATTCATTCAAAGGATACTACCAAAGGACATCTTGTTATTTTTGGAATACCTTGGTTGGCCACAACCAATGAATTTATTGGTTGTAGGGAAGGAGAAATGACCAGCTCAAATGGAATCTCTATACAGAAGCTCACCATATACCCACCATCTCAACCTATCATGAAGAATCTATGGTGGATTGAATGTCCATATGAGAATGAGGACTGGGAAGAAACTTTGTTGCCAAGTGATCATTCCTGGGCACTTCAGGAGAAAACAATGGAAAACGTGCTAAACCAATTTATTTATGCTATCACGTGTGTTGATTTTCCACAATCTTTCCCCCAATTTGAGTACATGTTTGGGGACGAATTTTGGGAACAATTGGACCCATCGATTTTTTGTCTTTGACATATTTTATCTTTGAGATAGATGAGTCTGCCACATCTTATACCATGCCCTATGAGATTAGTCCAGGGAAATTTCTACATATAAATTCCGGACTAGATGCAGACCAACAAAAGTAGTTAGTATATGTCCTTAAAGAAAAATAAGGGGCATTTTCCTGGGAATACACTGACATGAAGGGTATA